>JANEHU010002491.1:0-16023 GCA_027563435.1 Nasonovia ribisnigri | reverse complement strand
GTGTTATCAGTGTGTGTACTATTTTTAGAAAGACGGTGAATATTATTATTATTATGTTATTGTCATTAAATTTGTGTACGGTCTTAAAACGAACTCGCGTATAAATCTACGTCCGGTTATGAACACCGAACGCGAATAATATTTCAAAGTGCTAGTGTAACAACAATAATAACAATACACGTGTTTTAGTATGAAAAGTGTTACTCACTTGTATGAAAAGCGGCGTTCGATGGCCTAAAAAAAAACCTAGAAAAAAAAAAAAATTACGTTCTGTTATATATACACAACGTATGCGCTCGCGCGTGTAAAAGGCGTCCGAAATGCGCACAGAAAAGTTAAGGGAACTAAGAATACTGAGAAAAATTAACTCTTCGGTGCGCTTAGATGTTCGCCGTATGGACACTGGGCACAAGATGACGTTTGATGACATGGCGCGTTTAACGTCGCTAAAGTTTTTCCCCGCACGGCTACTCACTCAACCGATAACGTCAGGTTAGGTACGCGTTACTCATAACTCATAAGTCATAATCTTAAATCTAATGGCGGTACAACTGTAGTATTGCCTTTATTATTTTTATTACATATATATATATATATATATATATAAATCATACATTAACGCACGTTATTAATAATACCAATAATACAGCATTATTAAACTTCAATATCTATTGAAATATAGAAGTACTGTTGGCGTCATACATCTATTTCAAATCTGCCCGCCGTTTACGATGGTCATACTGGTTGATTGTTTGACACAAACTGATAACATACCGTTGCTAACTGTTCCTGACCATCGTGATTATCTGTCTGTGAATTCGTTATATTATACGTTTGTATTTTTTTTGTACTTCGTCCATTTCTTTTTCTTTTCGTTCTGCTCTGTGTATGCAGCAACATAGTTGTTCATCTATATACATACACATTGTCGATATAATTTGTTGTTGCTGCAATGCTGTCGTGATCGTTCATTTGCCTTTTCAATTAATTGTGGTCACGCTCCAATCATTTAGCCTCTGACTTCATACAACCAAATATTGTGGTAAATATCGTTCTCACACCTTATTTACGTCGCTAAAGTTTTTCCCCGCACGGCTACTCATTCAACCGATAACGTCAGGTTAGGTACTCGTTACTCATAAGTCATAATCTTAAATCTAATGGCGGTACAACTGTAGTATTGCATTTATTATATATATATAAATCATACATTAACGCACGTAATTAATAATACCAATAATACAGCATTATTAAACTTCAATATCTATTGAAATATAGAAGTACCTATATTAATTATATATTATATATATTACGATTTTCAGCCAGAATTGTGTGTAGGTACGTTAAACTGCAAATATAGTTAACTGCTATGTACACAGTAGATGCATATTATGCATGAGTTATAACCTATTGTAAGTGGTGTGAGTATAACACTATTCAACCACCTCGACCAACTACTTTACAAAATGTGTAATATATAACAATGTTGTAATGCACTGCTCTATATATTATGTATAGAAATGTCGCTGTGTCATTATATCATTATGAATATGACTAATGAAAACCTTTATGCTTTATTTATACTCTAATAGATAAATTATCACCAACATTATATACCGTACTTAATTCAGTTAGTTCAATCAATATCATATTAAGCAGGTAGGTAAAGTACATTAACTATAACTTATAGGTACCTGATATGTACATATTACATGCATATGCATGAGTTATAACTATTGCGAGTAGCTCGTGGTGTTTAAGTATCGAACAACCAGCTCCCTTACACAAGTGCAATAGAAATATATAACAAAATCGTAATACACAGCTGTGTATCCAAACCACGATTAAAGATATATCTTTAATCGTGATCCAAACGTTTCTGTGACAACCATTATATATACATTTTTATATAATTGCGACATTCAATATATCATTAGTCATCATACAAATCAATAAGTCTAAAATGTGATTTATGTACGCATTATATATAACGCAGCTAAAAAGAATTAATACGAAATAAACAAATCGCGAAAAAAAAACGAAAAAAAGAATTTCGAATTTACACGATCCGCCGCGGCCGGTATCGAACGCCCCACCGCCGGGTAACCTGTCTAACGCCCTAATCCTACCTACCTACCTATCGAGTTGAGAACTGCCGTGAAATCTCTGCCTCTTAAGGCGTCTCGCCGCCGAAAAAAATCCAGCCCATGTTATTATATTAATTATGTAACATTAATATCAAAAACATAATAACCGAAAATTAACCATTATTTTTACAGTATAAGATATAAAAACAACAAACAAATGAATATTTAAAAATATAAGTCGAGTGTTTTTTTTCAAATCATAGTAACAATACTTTATTTGTATAAATAAAAACTTTTAGAATCGTCAATTCGCGGCGATGGCTAAAGCGAATTAATTTAATATATTAAAAAAAAAAAATCGAAAAAAAAGAATTTCGAATTAACACGGCTGCCGCAAATTTCCACGTTCCGGGGCCGGAATCGAACGCTCCACCGCCGGGTAACTTGTCTAACGCCCTAATCCTACCTACCTACCTATCGACTTGAGAACTGGTGTGAAATCTCTGCCTCTTAAGGCGTCTCGCCGCTGGGGTCGGGCGGTCTGCCGCGTCGGACGGCGGACGACGTCCTCGGCCGCGTTCTCCCGGAGAGAACGCGATTTACGGGAAAAAAATCCAATATATATACATATATATATAGTAGTAATATAGTAATGACGACGCCGCGGTCTACTGTCGTCGGTTTTACTCGCCCGCGGCACTCGCCGGGATCGAAGTGGGGCGGCGCGCCGACGGTAAATTTAGCGGGGATATGAGACGTTTGAAAGTGGGTTAAAACTCGACTTTACGAAAAAAAAACGGCCAAACGGCGCGCTTCGGCGGCGGGCGGTTCGCGCGCGATCTTTGACGAGTAAGGGTCGAGACGAATAAAGCGCGGCCCGGGGCGGCGAGTAAATCTCCCGGGGAACGCGAATAAGGTCCGAGCGGGGCCGCGCGTCGCCCCGAAGGGGGGTAAAACTCGACTTTTCGAAAAAAAAAGTCGAATTTCTCTCGAAAACTCGTAAAACTGATAAGGCGTCGGTGATAACGCGGCGACGGTTACGCCGGATTTTTTCATTGTCGCGCGCTCGTTCTACCCGCCGCACGGTCCGACGTTCACTAAATAACGCAGAAAAACGCCATAGGGAGCGCCCTCAAGTTAGCGTATTATAGTATAAGACTAGACTTCGGGCGTTTGTCATCCCGCCTGCGGCGGAAAGACTGTGTGGGCGGTGGTGCTCTTTGTCGTTTAACCTCGGGCGATGCTGGGTTTTTTGATCCGGCCTGCGGCGGGAACGCGGGGTCGTCGGGTATCGTCGCGTTGGCAGCACTGGTCTGGCGGTAATTTTTGAACGCGGAAGAGTGTCTAGTCGTAAGTCACGGCCGCTGAAAATCGACCGGCGATTCAAGTCGATCGTACGACAAAGCCATCCAGGTGGGCAATCCAAAGACGTGTATCTCCGGTTCTTGAGTGTGTGTGTTGAAATCGGAAATTCTGATTCTGAGTTTGAGTGTCTCGCTATCAGTCATCTCGGGACAAAGTCGATTCCCGAACGGACAATCCGCTCGCGGCGGATCGGATGCAGCGGGAGTCTAAGTCGCTCGTATGCAAGTAGATAGTCAGGTAGGCTATGAACCGGTCGTGTATATCCGGTACTCGAGCGTGTGTGTTGAAATCGGAAATTCTGATTCTGAGTTTGAGTGTCTAGCTATCAGTCATTTCGGGAGAAAGTCGATTCCCGAACGGACAATCCGCTTGCGCCGGATCGGATGCAATGGGAGTCTAAGTCGATCGTACAACAAAGCCAGCCAGGTGGGCAATCCAAAGACGTGTATGTCCGGTTCTTGAGTGTGTGTGTTGAAATCGGAAATTCGGATTCTGAGTTTGAGTGTCTAGCTATCAGTCATTTCGGGAGAAAGTCGATTCCTGAACGGACAATCCGCTCGCGGCGGATCGGATGCAGTGGGAGTCTAAGTCGCTCGTATGCAAGTAGATAGTCAGGTAGGCTATGAACCGGTCGTGTATATCCGGTACTCGAGCGTGTGTGTTGAAATCGGAAATTCTGATTCTGAGTTTGAGTGTCTAGCTATCAGTCATTTCGGGAGAAAGTCGATTCCCGAACGGACAATCCGCTTGCGCCGGATCGGATGCAGTGGGAGTCTAAGTCGATCGTACAACAAAGCCAGCCAGGTGGGCAATCCAAAGACGTGTATGTCCGGTTCTTGAGTGTGTGTGTTGAAATCGGAAATTCGGATTCTGAGTTTGAGTGTCTAGCTATCAGTCATTTCGGGAGAAAGTCGATTCCTGAACGGACAATCCGCTCGCGGCGGATCGGATGCAGTGGGAGTCTAAGTCGCTCGTATGCAAGTAGATAGTCAGGTAGGACGTGCTCCGGGCGTGTATGTCCGGTTCTTGAGTGTGTGTGTTGAAATCGGAAATTGGGATTCTGAGTTTGAGTGTCTAGCTATCAGTCATTTCGGGAGAAAGTCGATTCCCGAACGGACAATCCGCTTGCGGCGGATCGGATGCAGCGGGAGTCTAAGTCGCTCGTATGCAAGTAGATAGTCAGGTAGGCCATGCACCGGGCGTGTATATGTTGCTGGTTTGAAATGTAAGTGTTGAAAACCTTATTTATTCATCAGAATAGAGTTTTTTATATATTTAGAAAAAATCTAAGTTAGAACGGCAAAGCAACAAAAATAAATGTATATACATAGGTATATTATATGCGTTTATCTACCTTAATCAAACGTAACGCAGTAACATGACACAATTGAAATATAACTGCGTCAGATATAGCAGACAATGTTAATTATTGCGGTAATATATCAACCATAAAAATATACATTTTAAAAATAATAATATATAAATACGTGAAAAAAAACGCAAAAAAAATGAGATTTCGGGCGGCCATGCTTTTCAGACGGCCTCCGCAATCCATCGGATTCAGCCGGTATCGAACCGCCTACCATAGTGTTACACATGTCCTACGCCTTAACCTACCTACCTACCTATCGAATTGAGAACTGATGTGAAATCTCTGCCTCTTAAGGCGTCTCGCCGCCGAGGCGAATCGCGAACGCTACGCCGTCGTCCGCCGCGGACTCCCGGGTCGGGCGGTCAACTGTTTTCCGACGCGTTCTAACGAAGAAAAAGCGATTTACGGGAAAAAAATCGGAATTTCTACTCATAAATACATATTTAACGTCGGCTCTTTTCGTCGATTTTACTCGCCCGCGGCACTCGCGGGCGCCGTTGGTAAATTTATTATTTAAAAAAAATAGTTTGTTTTATAAATATATAATACTCTACCTATATGAGTTATATCAAATAATATATAGACACATATTATCATTATACAATTTAATTTTCAGACTTTAATTATAGGTACATAATTAATATTATTTAGAATCTGTAGCAGTATTTGAATGCTACACTAAATTTATATAAACTGTAGTATATCAAGTACCTACTACATAGTATGTTATATATTTATTACTATTTAACCACATAATCGAGCCCTTGTCTGACTTAGATGCGTTGATAAATAGCTGTGGATGTCAATTATATATAATTATTTATCAATTGTCTATTAATTAACTTGATTTTATGCTCTTGATGAATAAAACCTATCTACCTATAGTATAGTCATAGTTTAAACCTAGTTTATCAAATAGTATAGCAATATTATTATAAAATTTAACTGCCAGAATTTGATTAAATACATGAAGATCTATTAGTTTATAATAAATTATTGTATTATATAGTATCTGCAGCAGGTTATATTATTAGTATCGTCTATTCAAGTATATATTATAGAACTATCCCATATAATCCAGCCCATGTTAAACAGTATAGGTGTAGATAATAAAATCAAGTGTTACCTAATTTATTATTTATAATAAATAGTTTGTTCCACATAATACTCTATCTATATAATAAGATATCAAATAGTATATAGTCACATATTATCATTATACAATTTAATTTTCAGACTTTAATTAAATATAGGTACATAAAGTTCTATTTTGTATTATTTAGAATCTGTAGCAGTATATTTTGTATGCATTAATTATGTAACATTAATATCAAAAATATTTAACCATTAAGAAATAAAAACAACAAACAAAATATAAGTAGATTGTTTTTTTTTTAATCATAGTAACAATACTTTATTATTTGTATAAATAAAAACTTTTAGAGTTGTAATAAAAAAAAAAAAAAGAATTTTGAATCATCACAGCTGCCGCAAATTTACACAAATCCGCCGCCGCGGCCGGTATCGAACGCTCCACCGCCGAGTAACCTGCCTAACGTCCTAATCCTACCTACCTACCTATCGAGTTGAGAACTGGTGTGAAATCTCTGTCTGTTAAGGCGTCTCGCCGCCGAGGCGAATCGCGAACGCTACGACGGCTCTTTTCGTCGATTTTACTCGCCCGCGGCACTCGCCGGGAACGAAGTAGGGGCGGGCGCCGTCGTTAAATTTAGCGGGGATTCCGAATGAGGCGAGAACGGGGTGGTGGGACGTCCAAAAGACGGTAAAAGTCGATTTTTCGAACGAAAAGCGCGACGACGGCGCGTCGGTTTTTGCGCGATCTCCGCGGAGAAACGGTCGTGACGAAAAAAGCGCACGTACCGGCGGCCGTCAAATGAGGCGGGGAAGGCGAATTGGGCGAGAACGGAGAGCCGGGAGGTCCGAAAAACGGGTAAAAGCGATAAGCAATAAGCGATGATAAGGAGCGGCGTTTGAGCGTTTGCTCCAAGGGTTTGGTTTTCCGTTCCAACGTTCCACTATAGCTAGGGGGCGCCACACGTTTAGCGTTTTATATTATAAGGAAGACTAGCCCCGTGGCATTGATCATATCGATTAACACATCCCCTCTCTTGTCGTTTTTTGGACATCCCCAGTCGGTGTGTTTGGCGTTAAAGTCGCCCGTCAGGAGGACCTCAGATCAGGGAGTCACCTAGACTTGAACATCAGGGAGTCACCTAGACTTGAACATCAGGGAGTCACCTAGACTTGATCATCGAGCGTCACCTAGACCTGATCATCGAGCGTCACCTAGACTTGATCATCGAGTGTAACCTAGACTTAAGCTGCGGTCGCACGATGATAGTAAAACGCGATAGTTGCTATCGTGAAAGTATATCATAGTTTGCTATCACTATCACTACCCGTTCACACACATTAGCAGTAATAGTGATAGTACATTTTGTATTTTTTACGCACTTATAACCAATATTGCTAAAAATTTTAAATAGTTTCGTTAATTTATCATTAAAATGTCTACCGACGAACTAGAACTTGCCATTGTGCGAGTTATTGAGAAAATCATACAATTAAAACGAGAAAATAGACAAGTACCTAAAAAGAAAATATGGGTGAAAACGTGGATCCTAAAGAGAAATCAATTGGGAGCATCTAACAGATCTAAGAGAACTAGCACTTGAAGACCATCAAAGTTATTTTAACTTTTTGCGTATTAACGAAGACATGTTTAATATTTTATTGCAAAAGGTAATTATTGTAAATTTACTTATGTATAATATATTTTATTGTATATATCAGAGCCACCCTAAATTGTTTATTTAATTAATCATACTTATATGAATTAATAAAGTATATTCAAATTATATGTGAAACTAGGTACGGATAACTATTGGTCCCGGTATAACATACTAATTTATAAATAGATGTTAATTTCTCAAATAAGTAGACTATAAATTGTATATTTTATACTATTTAAAAGATATAACAGCCTAATATTTTTACAGGTACAACCAAAAATACAAAAAGAAGATACATTAATGAGAGCTGCACCACCTGCTAAACTAAAACTGGAGGTGACACTACGATATTTGGCAACGGGTGATTCGTACAAATCATTGCAGTATATGTACAGAGTTGGAAGGTCATCTATTTGTGAGTTCATACCAGAAGTTTTCCAAGCAATTTTTGAAGCACTACAAGAATATATTGAGGTATAAATAAGAAACAATAACTTTTATTAATATAAATATTAATTAATACAAACTTAAACAAATCACTTAATATTGTAAATATAAATGACTACAAACTTAAACAAATCACTTAATATTGTAAATACAAATGACAAATATAAATGAGCAATTTTTGAAGCACTACAAGAATATATTGAGGTATAAATAAGAAACAATATCTTTTATTAATATAAATATAAATTAATACAAACTTAAACAAATCACTTAATATTGTAAATATTAATGACTACAAACTTCAACAAATCATTTATTTTAAATTACATAAAGTTGTTGTAGAACACTGTTATGTTGTCAGACTCAGATAAGCTGTTATTATAAAATGTTTGTGGCTCACCTTCCTCATCTTCTTCAAATTCATTTACTTCAATAACTCTTTCATCATTGTTTGTTTCATCATGTTTAGTCATAACGTTAGTCAAAAGTACTGCAGAAGATGCTGATCTTGATATTTCGTCTAAACGAGCTTTAGTTAGCATACTTTGAATTTGTTCTTGTAAAATCATAGATTTTTCTAATGGTAATTTTTCTAATTGAGCTGCTACATGCTGACCAAAAATAATAAATTCATTTGTCTTTGATTTTTGCTCGCAAACAAATTTTAGTGTATCAACCGCTTTATCTAATGATTCATCATAGCGTGATACTTTATTAGATGTTTGGCCAATTTTTTTTTTAATGCGTTTGTTACTTGAAGTTTGAATTATATTTGTGGCTTCAATACCTCGTCAAGCTTCATTATTCGAAACCATACTGTTTTTGTCTTTATGTTCTTCAGGTGAAACGTCTGTAATTTTTGGGGATAAAATTTCCTAAAATAAATAAATTATAAATAATACAATATATAGTGTATACTAATCTTTAAACATCAAATATTTTATTTATATAATTAATTTTTTAGGTTCCATTTGAAAAAACAAAATGGAATAAAATTGTTAAGGGTTTTGACAATCTTTGGAATTTTCCTCAATGCATAGGTTTGTTTAATCATCATATGACTTTATAAGTTACAAACGATAATATCATATTCTTGTTATATGTTTACAGGTGCCATTGATGGAAAACATATTGTCATGGAATGCCCATCAAATCCCGGCTCAAATTACTATAATTATAAAGGCACTTTTAGTATAGTTTTATTGGCATTAGTTGACCATAACTATAATTTTACATGCATTGATATAGGAAGTTACGGAAGTAGTTCAGATGGAGGAATTTTTGCAAAATCTGCTTTGAAAAAAGCATTAGAAGAAAATAAGTTAGATGTGCCACAAGGAAGTGTAATTTTAGGAGATGAGGCCTTTCCCTTACAAACCTATTTGATGAAACCTTTTGCCAGGAGAAACATTTTAACAAAACGCGAAAAAATCTATAATTATAGACATTGTCGCGCACGAAGAATCGTTGAAAACGCGTTTGGGATATTTGCAAGTCGTTTCAGAATATTTAGACGACCAATTCCACTGTCTCCAGATAAAACAATCAAATTAGTTAAAGCTGCCTGTGCTCTACATAACTGGATAAGAAAAACTGGTAATAGTTCAAACTCAATACCAGTTGACATTGAAGATACTGAAACAGGATGTGTTATAGAAGGTTCATGGAGAAATTATACCAAACCTTCAGGTTTATTGGATTTAACACCTATTCAGAGAAATTATGCAACAGATGCAAAACAAAAAAGAAATTTTTTAGCAGACTATTTTATTGGAGAAGGTTCAGTTGATTGGCAAAATCGAATGATAGAATAATTAATAATATATATTTAAAATGCATACATGTTTTCATATTAAAAACTTTTAGATTTTTTTTTTGTACCTTATGATGTTATATTATTTAAATAAAACTTACAAAATTTGAATCAGATTCTCTCTCCCCGTCGTTTTTGTTCAAAAAGCTATCTGAAAATGTAAACCAACACAATTTTGGTACATAAACATCATGTGTACCAGACCGTGTCACCATTGATGCTCTTACTTTTGCCTTTTCTTGATTATATGTACATCTGAAGTAGTATAAAAGAGTAATATAAATGTACATTGTATGTTGTGTATTTGTGATTAGTAAATAGTTAGTAACCTAACCTAAGTTATTAAATACCAAAAAAGTATTAATTATTAATTTAATTGTGACTATTATTATTTTTTTATTAGGTAATAATTTAAATAAATACAATTTTTTTACATAGTTTTTTCTTCTAATAGATTAAAATATGTACTAGCACCAAATAGACGAAGAAATACAATGGAAAATTAAAAACAGATAATAATATACCTTATACTCCTAATCTTTTGCCTCAGTAGTTTAATTGAAGGTAATTTGGTGAAATCAAGTAGTGCTTGCTCAGCTGCATCGCGTTTGTGTCTTAGTTTATAATTTGCGTCCTTTTTATACCATAAACATGGATACCTTTGGTATTCTTCTAGGAAACTATCAATTTCAAAATCTGCCATTTTGCTTTCAAATTGCAAGTACACAAAAACGGAAAATAAGCAAAATTATATCAGGCACGTGTATCGTGATAATTTTTTTTTTATAGACGATAGTGTGATTGTGATAGCATGTAATTGTACACACGGTGAAAGTGCTGTCACTATCACCCACATTCACTATCAACTATCGTGCAGGCCTGATAGTATGAGAGTCACTTTCGCAATAGTTCGATAGTCACTATCAACCTGTTTACACGATGACAGTCTCATGATAGCAACTTTCACGAAAGCGACTATCGCGTTTTACTATCATCGTGCGACCGCAGCTTTAAACTTTAAAAGACTTACAACTTTCAATTGTCTACTCATATAGCATTATTACAGAACTTCCCTGTACACAATGTTATTGGTGACGAACAGCCTGTTGTCATCGCCGTACATGCCGACTCTCACGGACTGTGCGTTTCTCACTCTCGAAAACGCCACGTACAGTTGCCCGTGCGTGAACACGGGCAACCGTAGTAGCAAACCCACCCGGTCGAACGTCTGACCCTGCGACTTGTTGATAGTCATGGCGAACGACAACCTTACCAGGAATTGAACGCGCCGCAGTAAGATGGCAGGTCGTCCTCGCCGCTGGACGTGAGCGGTATCCTGGCCACGACGACGTCGTCGTCCAGAGCGTTACCGCCCATAATTCTAGCCTTGAAATTATGATGCCGAAGTTCGGTTACCACCAACCTCGTACCGTTGCACAGGCGTCTCCTCGCATCGAGATTTCTGAGCAACACCACGATGCACCCCACCCTCAACGTCAGTCGGTACGGCGGCAGGCCGTCCGGTTCCAAACTGTAGAGGAATTCTGTGGGGAAATTGGCCACTTCGTCGGGATCGTCCGCCACCACGGTGTCGAAGGCGCTGTAGCTACTCTGAGCACCGTCGACGCGCTTCAGCACGTCCCTGTTGACACTCCTACAATCTTCGTTCGTGGGACACAGAACGATTTTCCGAGCAAATTCTTCGACGTCGGCCAACGACATTTGTTGCGGATCCACAAAATCGATTAAATCAGCAACGTCGCATATCATTTCCTGTGGGATTTCCACGGTGTCCGGAACACTGTCGACCGCGGGCAGTCGGCCGTTGCCCAGCTGAAGCAACCAAGTCGCAAAGTCCACGTCGTTGTCGGCGCGCATATTCCGGACCAGATTGAAGCGTTCCATGCCCCGCCAAAGCCCGTTTTGCTTGTCGTTTTGGGTCGTCGACGGCCGCCATCACGCGGTCGTACACCGTTCGCTGTTCGGCGTACAAGGCGTCCACTTGTGGGGCCCACCGTACCGCCGCGTCTATTGCTCGGAACAGCGCGTCGTCCTGCAGCGGTTCCAGTAGACGTGGGTCGGCGAGGGGCAAACCGTAGTCGCCCGGCGACTTTCGGTGCGCACGAAGTAGATCCTCGGTGGCCGCCAGACACGCAGCCCTCGCGCGGTCGACGTCTTGGAGACGGTGGTTGAAGTCCTCCATGAGGTTTGCTTCGTTGGCCTCGTACAACGCCAGCGGGTTTGAAGGCTCGCAGAACACCAGTATCGTGACGAACAGATACCGCAGTTGCCGCGGTGTGTCCAACGTCGCCGCTTCCGTCAAGCAATCCCGCCACGCCCGGTCGTCTTCTAATAATCCCAGTCCGACGGCAGCCGCCGTGAATGTTTCGTGAACGACCCCGTCCACCGTCCTTATGTCTTGAAAGGACTGAGGGCCTTTTCGGTTCAGAAGTAGTAGTCGCAAGTGGAAACGGTCCCGGTCCAGTGGGTTGACTATGTACATCCGAGCCAACGTTTCGTTCGCCGTCCGTCTCTGGCGTGGCGACCATCTGCGCTGTGCGTGCCAGGTGTAATGCGTCGGTATTTCGTGGTACAGGTATTGTCGAGCCACCGCACTAGTTGCGTTCAGCGCGAAAAACTCGGTGAGTTTCATTCGACGTAGAGCTTGATTCTGTATTCGTTCTTCTGCTTGTCCCGGCGCAAAGTACACGTTCTGCCTATCTTCCAGGTGAACGGGAAGTCTGACGACCGTATGACTTTTGTCGTGCAATTTGTAAGCAAACAACCGCCAGATGGCTTCTGGAGGGCTGACGTACCTGGAGTTGACGAAACTGAAAACGAATACGATGATATATTTTGATAAGATGGCTAACAATATCTGGACTGGATTAATAGATGATAACGTTTGGACCGTTTGGTGTTATAATTATTATTATTATTATTATTATACCTATGAGGTCTGATTTAACTCAATTAAGTTTATTTTTTTACAGCATTACATTTTTTACAATATAATAATTTAATTTATGTTGGAGTAAAGCGAATTGAAATATTTAATCAAACCTAAGAACTAATTTTTGAAACTACTCTATACTTTAACTATTAGTGAACAAATAGTGCAACCTACATATATATAATTACAAAATTCTTAGACACTTGGTGGTAATTATTACAAATAAATGAATGTATGAATGGTGTATTTAATTAAATAAAATAAAAAAACATAAAATGTATTGGTGATTGTATACACTGCTCTAAAAACCTATAAAAACTTAATATAACTAATGGACATGTGATAGGTCGTAAATAGTGAGTAAAATAATTCATACACACTGGACACTCTTTTAAAAAATACACAGGCATAAAATATTGTTATATACTTATAATAGTAATAATTTTGAACGTAATACCTATAATGACAATCTATCACTATTATGTATGTACCAGGGAGTACTAATGTAGACAACCTATTAACTCTCTGTAGAAGTACATAATAAAATGTTAATTTATGTCTACATATCATATAGGTACAACATATAGTAAAACCTTTGTATACATACATAACTCTTAGACTCTTAGTTAATGAAAAATAAATAAATGAATGGTGATTTAATTTAAATTACTACCTACTTCAATACTATATGCAATATGCAATATGCAATATGCAATATATATAAAAGGCTTGAATGAAAAAACATAAAATAATTAATTGAATGTAATAATAATAATAATAATAATAATACCTAAACAACACAAATGATATTATACAAAAGTAAAAAAACATAAAAGGTGAATATATACAAGTGCTCTAAAAATAATTAATAAAATAAATGTCCATGTGCTACGTTGTAAATAGTGAGTAAAATAGTTAATGTAACCGGTGTAAAATGTAGACCACCAATCTAATTCTCTGTAGAAGTACATAATAACATCTACAATATATAGTACAACCTATGTATACATAATTATATAACTCTTAGATACCGTTGAATAAATACCGTTAATAATAAATAAAATTAATAAAATGATTTAATTTAATAGAAACAGCGCTTTTAATGTAAAGTATTGATGAATGTATTGGCAACTGCCATTAAAAACCTAAAAAACTTAATATAATAATATAATAAAATTGTACAGCTCTTAGACACTGTATTGATGTCAATTATCAATTGAATATCAATTAAATCAATATAAGTGTGTTTCACTTTGCAACTATGGTGTGTAGGTACATGTGCAACTTGTGTGTAGGTATTAAAATTTAAAAATTACCTGCACTTTTAAATTTAGAAATATGTGAATTATGAAATTAAATAATTATAATAACGTTTATATTGGTAAAAGTGTAGTGTAATGTAAAGACTCACTTGGCAATTTCATCTTGGTCCTGCACTTCCAATGTCACACGGTCGTGCCCTTTGTATATGTATTTGTAAATATACATGACACTTTTTATGGAAGTGCAGATTTCGACGTTGATGTGTGCGTCGTACTTGGCCAGAAGGTAAGGGTTGTACGGCACTACACACTCGTTACCGACCTCGTGACCTCGCACAAGGACCACTCGGCCGTTGTCCGGTCGGCGGTACTTTGGATAACCGCCGTCCGCAACGTACACAGTCTCTTCTGCGTACGGTTTTGGAAAATTTTTGGTACAACTGTTGTCCGCCATGCACGGACACTGTGGGTTGACTGTTCCACAAGGCCCGTGTATCATGTGGGACGTCACGCAGGCGTGTAAGCGCCTGTCGGTTGCCGGGTCCGGCAGGAAGGCGCAAACCACCTCGTCGACGTCCGCCGCCGTGCGAAACTTACTATCCTCGGCCAGGATTAGAAGTATGTGCGCATGGGGCAGACCACGTTTCTGAAACTCAATAGTATAAACGTAAGCGCTGACATTACCAAACACACGATTAACAGTTATGTCACCTAGTAGCTGCTTTAGTTTCCTGTTGAACACCCTGCCCACCAGGTCAGGCCTGTCGCTCGCTGTGCTGTGAACCGCCAGGTTGTCTGTGATCTCCGACCACCTGGGATTGCACGTAAAAGTTATGAACACGTCAGGTTGACCCTTGGAACGGACTATGGTGATGGCGTCTTGATAGCACATTTTGTTGAAGCGATCGCTGCCCACGAACGTTGATGGTAAAATGATCCTACGTCCGACCGCCATTGGATCAACGTGTAGCTGTTGGTTCACGTGATCCATGAGCCCTTGATAAGCCTCAGCGAGGAGATCCCTCTGATTCAAACGGATATAGTTGAGATTGTTCGACTCCATTCGAACGTACTGGTCGCAAACATACATCTGTAGCAAGAAACGACCTTGCTGTAATAAACTAAATAGTTCATGTCTCTCATCGTTATTTCCCTGATATCGAACGGCCAGGCGGTAGCACACAAACTCTCTGATGCTGTTCCGAGTGCGGACATTATTTTGTCGGTTGCCCTTTTGCAACATCCCGTTATGCCAACCGGCTTCGCCGTGTGGGAAAAACAGCGGATACAACATCGGATCCGCGTGACACGACCCTTGAGAAATGTAACGAATGGTATATATTATTTTAAGTGAAAAGCTAAATCAATACTTTGTAGAGAGTTAGGGTATGGAGTTCCTTGCGTTGTGTGAATTCAAGTACATAATTTTTAAGTAAAGCGAATTGAAATATTTAATCAAACTAAGAACCTAAAAATTATTTTTTTGAAAACTGTACTCTATACTTTAACTGTTAGTGAACAACACAACAGGGTATTAATCTAACCGGTGTTACCTATGGTTAGGCGTTAGTAAAATATAATCATATAGTGAATCTAATGGATGCATAAGTCCCTGTATATAATATAATATATATATAAGAATGGTAAAGCTGTAGACATACAATGTGGGAGAAATGTTAATTCATGTCTACATATCATATACAACATAGAGTACAACCTACATAATAATATAATTATAATTACAAAACTCTTAGACACTCGGTGGTAATTATTAAAAATAAATGAATGTATGAATGGTGTATTAAATTATAGTAAATAAAAAAAAAACAAAATAACGTATTGAATCTAATAATAATAATACCCAAACAACACAAATGATATTATACAGAAGTAAAAAAAAACATAAAAGGTACTGGTGAATGTATACACTGCTCTAAAAACCTTAAAAAATTAATATAATAAATATTCATG
>JANEHU010002490.1:0-14305 GCA_027563435.1 Nasonovia ribisnigri | reverse complement strand
AACATGAAATAAAAATACCATCTGGCACTCAACCAATTTATCAAAAACCTTATCGTCTTCCATATTCACAAAAGAAGGAGATAAATGAACAAATCAAACAACTAGAACAGAATGAAATAATAGTCCCCAGTGAAAGCCCTTGGAATGCTCCACTTCTCGTTGTTCCGAAGAAAATGGATGCTACAGGGAGTAAAAAATACAGAGTTGTAGTAGATTTCAGAAAGTTAAATAATATCACTGTAGGTGACGCGTTTCCAATGCCAGATATAACATCAATCTTGGATCAGCTAGGGAAAGCAAAGTACTTCTCCTGCCTTGATTTAGCCAGCGGATATCATCAAATTGGAATTCATCCAAGAGATATGGAAAAAACAGCCTTCAGTACGAGTGAAGGTCATTATGAGTTCAAGAGGATGTGCTTTGGTCTGAAAGGAGCCCCGGCGACATTCCAAAGGTTAATGAACAGAGTATTGAATGGGATTAACGGCTCAAGAGCATTTGTGTACTTAGATGATATAATCGTCATCGGCACAACTCTCAAAGAGCACACAACACGTCTACGCGAAGTGTTTGAAAGACTAAGGCAGTATAATTTACAACTCCAACCTCCAAAATGTGAATTTTTGAGGAAAGAAGTTAATTATCTAGGACATATTATCACGGAAAATGGTGTTAAACCCGATCCAAAGAAAATTGAATGTATAGTTAACTATCCGGTACCTGATAACATAAAGAAAATCAAATCCTTCCTAGGTTTAATAGGGTATTATAGAAAGTTCATAAAGGATTTTAGCAAAAAGGCCAAGCCACTGACTAACCTACTAAAGCAAAATCAACCATTCATCTGGTCAGATAACTGCCAAGACTCTTTCCTTTTCTTTAAGAATGTTTTAACGAATGCACCACTACTACAATATCCAGACTTTAATCAACCGTTCAACATCACAACAGACGCGAGCAACATCGCAATAGGAGCTGTCCTGTCGCAGGGAAAAATCGGATCAGATTTACCGATAGCGTACGCATCTCGCACATTGAACAGGGCGGAAACCAACTATAACACGACGGAAAAAGAGTTGTTGGCTATATTGTGGGCGGTGAAACAGTTTAGACAATATGTTTATGGACGAAGATTTAATATAGTAACAGATCATAAACCGTTATCGTGGCTGTTCGGAGTGAAAGATCCTGGGGCACGTTTAACCAGATGGAGACTCCAATTAGAAGAGTACGATTACAACATTATCTACAAACCAGGCATACAAAATTCAAACTCAGATGCTCTGAGTCGGATAACGATCGCTAGTGTACACCAAGAGTCTGAAACATCAAAAGAATATCAAAAATACCTGGAAGACATACAAACAAAACTAATAACGAATTCGGACATCATAGAAGTAGAAGGAAATTTACTAGAGGCACCAACTGACTATACCATTGGACACTATGTATCTAAAGATTTCAAAATGTTAAAGGGTATAAGCTTAGAATTCAGACGACAATTTGGTAAAATCGATCAGCTAATACAGCAAAACAAGCAAGTAACCGAAATTGCGGCTATTCAGTGCAATCAACGCCAAATACTATACATAATCACAAAGGAGATGCATTATCAAACGTCCACATATGAAACAATGTTTCTCGCTATGAAAAATCTCCGGCAATTTTGTGAATCTAATGGCTTAAATAAGATAGCTCTTCACAAAATCGATAGTGAGTATGATCAACTAGAATGGACCCAAGTACGTACAATGATACGATATATTTTTAAGAACTCGAATATCAAAATAATTATCTACAGTATGGATTCTTACTCAGAGGAGGAAAAACACAATATCATTGAGGAATTTCACATAGCTCCATTAGGAGGTCATCAAGGTGTGTCTCGTACTATTAAAAGAATCAAGCAACACCATAACTGGAAAGGTATAAAGAAGGACGTAATAGATTATATAAAAACATGCGATTCCTGCAAAATAAATAAAAGTGGAAACCGCACTGTGCAACAACCCATGGTGATAACGTCAACAGCCAGTAAAACATTTGAAAAAATTTTCTTAGATATAGTAGGCCCATTAGAAACGTCACACCGAGGAAACTCATATATATTAACGATACAGGACGATTTGACAAAGTTTTCACTAGCGGTACCATTACCAAACCATACTGCCAATACGATAGCGAAAGCATTTGTTGAACACTTTGTCTGTCAACACGGCTTACCTGATTCAATCTTAACAGATCAAGGACCGGACTTTATGAGTAAAATTTTCAAAGAATGTTGTAAACTACTGCAAATAAAAAAGATAAATACAACGGCGTATCATCCGCAATCCAATGGTGCGCTGGAACGTTCACATCGTACGTTAGCTGAGTATCTCCGTCACTATGTAAATGAGAAAATGCAAAACTGGGACGACTTCATCCCGTATGCCATGTTTACATACAACAGCACGATACACTCGTCAACCAAATTTCAACCGCATGAACTCGTTTACGGTCACCCAGTTAAAGTACCACACACACTCTCTCGAAACCCTCAACCATGTTATAACTACGAAGATTATACATTTGAACTTCGTAGAAAACTTCAGGAATCTTCCTTGATAGCTAGAACAAATTTAATAGACAGCAAAGAAAAGTCTAAAACAGTATATGATAAGAAACAAAACGAAATAGACATCAATGTAGGAGACAAGGTTCTCATTAAAAATCATCTTCGAAAAGGTAAATTCAGCCCTAAATGGTTAGGACCCTACGAGGTTATAAGTGTACATGACAATGAGAACGTTTTAATTAAAAGAGGACACAAAGAAGTCAAACTACATAAGAATGAATTGAAATTGTATCAGTCATAACGTTACACCAAATAAAGTGGTTTATATGTATATACGAATCTATAGTTTATTTTAAATTTTGAATAGTTTTAAGGGATAATTAATACCGATTCTCCATTATGTGTCGATTTTATTATTTTTCTTTCAGAATTGTCTCGTTTGGAAGAACAGAAAAGAATAATTTCAACATTACACCAATTGTTAATCCTTCGGGAATCTACTTTCATTCAATTAATAACCTACGCGTACATAATTCATACTGGCGATTCCTCACTTATATTAATATCACAAATTATAATGAAAAATACAATATAATTGATAGTATGACTAAACAGATAGGAGAATCCTGTAAACTAGGCCAAACCATCGGAGCAGAATCTTTACGACAAACTTGTGTTCAATATAATTATCAGGCAAAAAACTTTTTGTCAGAAATCAGTAATAATATAGAACATGTAATGAAAATTATAGAGACCCCAATAGACAACTATCGTGTGAAGAGAGGCCTAATAAACATAGTTGGTAGGCTAACTAATGTATTATTCGGAATTTGCGACGATGTCGATGCAGAATATTTAAATGATAAAATAAAAGAACTAGAAACTTCTAAGTTGCATGTTTCACAATTAACCGACACCCAAACCCAAATAATGCGATCAATAATATCAAATGTAAATTCATCAATGTTAGAAATGGAAAAAGTCCGAGTTAATTTGATAGACAAGTATAATTACTTAACCCAGGAAGTACAAGCAAAAAAAATCAATATAGACATCTTAAATTTCGAGGCAGCTTTAGAAGAACAAATATCATTATTAAACTTAATTTTAATACAATACGCATTTGAGACGGAGAACCTGGTAAACATTATAAATATGGCTATACAAGGGCTTGTTCATTCTAGTGTTTTAAATACTGGGACATTTAGGACCCAACTGAAAGATATCAAAACTCAATTACCTACCGGGGAGGATATACCAGTTAATTTAAATGACTCTGGAGTATCTGAATTGCTTCGTCTAACTACGACTAATATCGTTTATATAAAAGATTTACTAGTTTTTAATATAGAAATACCTTTAATTAATAGTTATGAATTTATATTATACAAAACAATACCTTTACCAATCAATCTATTTAATAATACATATGTAACTATTGTACCTACAATTGATTATATAGCAATAGATAAGTCCAGATTATATTACTTAGAATTAAACGAGATAGAATTAGCGAAATGTAAACAAACGAAAAAGGCATTAATATGTCCATATGACCAACAATTATATCATTTAGATAAAATATGTGAGCTAATGCTATTCAGAAAACCAGATATTATACCTGACTCTTGTAATTTAAGAAATGTTAATTTTAACTTCAGTATATGGCACAGATTAGAAAACACTAATTCATGGATATATATTACAAATAAGGATACTATAATTGTTAAATGTAAAGATATGTCAGAAGTAGAAGTAACTAATGTAAACGATACAGGAATCTTAGAATTAAGTAATCAATGTGAAGCCAATACGGGTGATGGCACGTTGCTAATACCAAAGAGAAAAGTAACTACAAAGGTATACAAAGATATAATCCCACGACTAAATACATCATTCAATCTTCAATTTCCAGTAATCGGTAAAGACATAATTTCAAATAATTTAATACAACCGAACAGAAGTGAAACAATAATAAAAAATAATTTGCATAAACTAATAGAATATTCTAGTTCTTTGGAAAGTTTTAAACCACCATTAACGACTAATGACACAATAATAAGGACAAATATCCAATTTTATATTATATTGGGAACGGTCATCATTAGTATGGGTTTATTAATAAGTATAAATTTATATTTTAAATTAAGAAAAGAATGTCAGAAGACAAGTAGTCCTATAGAGGAAACAGTAGAAGATAAAATATATGAAAAGGTAACCAAACCAAACCATGAAAGTACATTGCCTAGAATAGTTTAACTTTTAATAGACAATGAACTTTCATCTAACCTTGGGGGTGTTGGGAACCCTTGGTTGTAGTATTAAGAATACACTATACATTAGATTACTTTAGCTATGTAAGCATTTTGTCTTTTACATTTTTTTTTGATACCTGTATGACAACGCAATCGCCGGTCGACGTTAGCATTATGAGACAGTCGTAAAATACCAGCGATTCCGTATAGACTAGCGAAATTCTATTTTATTTTATAACGGTGTTTAATTATCTGAATAATTCAATAAATAAGTAGTCTTTTAAAACCAATTGTTTGTGTTGAATATTCCTTAAGAGCGAACAATAAAAAAACAATTTAAACAACGTCAAACCAGGAAAAGAACCAGGACTGACGAACTACGGACGGTATCGGCTCTAACCGAGTATCCGACCACAACATTAAATTAAATTTGTAACGCTTTAACCACAGTCCACAGGATTATTTCTATTTTCATTCTGTGATGTAACTTGTAACATCTGTAACTACCTGTTACATTTTCAATTTTGGAATGTTGCCACATTGGTAAATATACCTACAATAATATTACAATACAACTCTAATTCACATTTAACTAATAGGTTTTGTATTTAATAATTTCAAATATAACATAATTATTAATTATGAAGATTGAAGTTTTGAGAGCTTTTTTTTTTTAGAGCTATTTTTCTTTAATTCTCTATTATGAGTTGTAGTATACTGCTTCATTCTCATAATAATGTAATTTTGGAAAATAACCGTCATAATTTCAGATTTATGCTCAAAACATGAAAATTTAAGCATTTCTGGATATTTTTCTATAACGTAATCAACAGTATTGTTAAAAACATTGGATGTGGTCACAAATCTATTCAATCCTTCTTCAATGACTGATGTCAATTTAAATAATTGAAAATTGGGATGTACAAGAAACCCCTTAGTTTTTATATTTGTCAGTGAAGCCTGTGGTTGTGTACCTGTTCCTATAAGAATATGATTGATATGTTATTAGATATATAAATTTAGATTTTAAGTATTAATACATCATTTTACCTTTTAAAGCCAATAAACATTTATCACATTTTGTATATTTTTTTACTATTCTACATAAGTATCCGCATATGTAATAAATTACACAGTCCTTAGCAGTTGACTTTATTTCAGTACTATAATTATGATCGTGTAATAAGACATTATCTATAGGGTCCCAATTTTCTTCTTGTACAAGTGAATCTAATTTTTCTTTTAATTTATTAATTTTTACTTGTCTTTCTGACTGTGTTACACTGAATATTTCTTTTAGATCACTATAGGTCACCTTAGGTGAATTAGAATCCAAGATTTGACAATTACCGGTTTTGGGCGGCTTCAAGATAGAATAGATGGAAAGCAATTTATAAACTTGGAGGAATGTTGGTGTTGTTGGATGCTCATTTGGGCCAGTAGCTTGTCTAACAGTTCCAAAAAATTGCTAAAAACCATGGTAAATATAAAATCAATGATTTATTACGCTATAATAGTAGTATATTTCCTAGAATTACCTCTAAACGGTCTTGGTTCATTTTATTGGTAAGAACATATTTGAAACCACAATCATTTAATAAATATTTGGATAATTCAAGAGTTGATTTAATTGTTACACGGAGCCCTTCAGACGTACTTCTAGTTAAAAATTCATCTTGTGTAATATTTTTACTGTCAAAATAACTTTCCCATTCATCAAGCCAATTTAGACTGTCTTCTAAAACCTTTAAATTAAAATAATAATGACTCCCTACATAGTTTATGCTGTTTAAAATTAAGAAATTCAAATATAAATATATTTATACATTTTTAATATATAAACATACTTTAAAATCTGAACTATTATTTCTTATTCCTTCATTTGGGAATTTCCGGTTAAGAGCATCGAACAAATTATTTAACACTGATGTAAACTTTTCTGTTTCCTCACTGTCTTTAAGGGATTTAATATTTTGGTTTTCTCTGTAAAATTTAATACCACATGCCATTGAATTGCTAAAGACCTACAACATAACAATATTAACTTGTTTTAGTAATATTAGTAATTGAAAACTTCCCAGCTAAGTATACCTGTGTTGCTAGTTTTACCGACATTTTAGAAAAATTATCTAAATTTATATGACGATCTGTTATTTTTGGGCATATTCTAGTAGGAATTGACATATTTTGTGACACATCAAGGTCATGGATTTTTTTGTAATGCCACCAACTTACATATGGTTTTTTTGGATCAACCTATGGAATTACAATAATTGTTAGGAAATATAAAATAATATAGTATTTTCAAAATGTATTACCCTGAGAACTTTTTTGTCGTGAAGTCTGTTTCTAACACATTTGATCAAATGAGGAGCATCAGAAAACATATAAAGTTTTCTAGTATCATCCATTGGGTGAATAACATAATTTTGAACTTTACATTTATCACCAGTAATACCTAGTTCAGTCCACATTTTACGATTGGTCTGAGCTCCATCTGATACTATTCCATCAACTTTAGCACCAATTGTTTCTAATAGTGAAATAGCTTTGATAACTAGTTGAGCTAATACAATACCTTAAATGTCAAAAAATAAAATATAAATGTACATACCAAATTCAAATATTTTAATAATTAAGAGGACAAAACACTTACACATATACAGAAGCTTTCTGTTAATACATAGATGTCTGATGAATACATTTTATAGTAACTAGTGAAATATAGGTTCCTATTAAAGTTAGTAGTTACACACAATAAAACAATCTACTTGAATTAATAAAATCTATACATGAAGGAAAACACCTTTTCACAAACACATAGATACTAGTTTACACAAACAAAATGTTAAGTTTAGTAATATAATACACAAATATATTATCATAGGATATAATTTTAAACCTGAAACAGTTCCTTTTGAAGAGAATACACCAATTGGTTGACAAAAATTTGCCGATAGACTTTGAAACATAAACACAAGACCATGATTTGCTTTTAAATTTGTATTTTGGTCTTGTGGATTGTTTCCAAGATTTTCTAACCCAGAGTATGTTAGAGTACTTGAATTAACATGAATACTTTCACGAAGCATAATTTCGTCAAACAAAAGCATTCCGTGTCTTTGTTCATTGCTTAAAATAGAAATTTTTTTTTTTAATAATTGAAAAAATTTCTCATCAAACCCACATTCTGATTTGACCTGTGAAAGGTATCTTCTTACAGTACGAAAACAAGGCAATGGAAGAATTTGCTGTGTTCTTAGGAATTCATATGCAGACGGTGATCTAATAAAAATGAAAAATACATCCATATGATCTCTTTTTTTTTAATACTTACTTAAAGGAACGGCTTTATACCTAATACGAAAGAGAATGCATAACAAAATCCAATTCTCAGAGTATTTTCTATTTTTAGAGTTTGAAATAATACTTGATTTATAAATTTCATTAATAATAGATTTTTGTGAGTCATTAAATTTACTATTTTGTAGAATAGACTCAAAAGTTTTAATTTCTATTTTTCCCATCCGTTCTTGTAAATCTCCAAGTTTTTGACAAAGGTTGAGAATTCTTGATTTATACCTCAAATAGTTAAAAAATTATTAAATTAAAATCTCAACTTCATTGAATTTAATATATTGTATATAAGTATATTTGTATACCAATATAATACTTTTTTTTAAATTTTTAAATACGCATCAACAGCATTATAGATTAGGTACCTTATATTTTTTTTCCTAATATAGTTTTTTTGTTTTAAAATACCACAATAACTTCTTCTTTTATTTGGTGTAAGTACTTTTGATATATATGGATTAAGTTTAGTTTTAGATATATCATATCTGTGTTTTTTTAATCTAAATATATTAACCAATTTTTCACACAGAACACATCTCTTTCTATTAGGGTCTATTAGTAAATTACATTTCAAATGATGCCAAACTTTATTTGAATTTATAAATCCATTTTTATCAATTATTCCTATAAGAAATAATTTAAAATCATTATTTTATTAAAAAAAAAAATTAAAAATGAATTACAATGTAATAATTATTATAATTAATGTGTTAAAAGAAAACTATTATTATAATAAAATATAAATAACATAATGTAACATGTAATTCACCTGGGTAATTTATTTCACTGGGTCCACCTAAACAAACAGCTTTTAAAGAAAATATTGTTAGTGCTTTTTCGATGTAATTCAGTTGAAATGGATAAACTAAATTAAACATTCTATTTTGATCTTCTAATAATTGATCATTAATAAAGTAGTTTATATTTGTATCAGAAGTGAAAATAATTTGTCTTTCAATCACAGCTTTAATGTTTTTTGTAACTGTATGTTTTAAAAAATAAAATGTAACAGCCTTATTTCCATCATAAAATGTTTTCCAACCTGATGGCAGGTTAACAGATTGGAAATATAAAGTCAATGTTTTAAATGAATCAATAAGTTTGTTCTAAAAAATAAAAATATAAGTAACAACAAATAATTTTTAAAAACAATATGTACCTAGGTTTAAGAAATTAAAAATCTACCTCTAATTTTGATGTTTTATCTACATCTTGCAAGTTTAATAATTCATCATATTTATTCATACGTGACCAAACTAGCTCTCTACGACAATGTGGTATTTCAGGTTGAATATTTAGATCCAATTCTTTTTTCTGTTCAATTTTTTTATCCTATAAATATTTAGAAAAATAAAATTGGCATCTATAATCTATATTATGTTGTACCTATATTGTTATACTGCTATATACATTGTAATCTTTGATATAACGTTGGAAATAAGTTAAAAAATAAGTAGGTACCTACATTTATGTATCGCATAAACAATATTACCTCAAATAAATTTTTATTTTGACATTCATTTTGTGCATAACTACAACTGGCTTGGTCTAAAGTACTGTCAAGTGTTTTGTTGGAATTTTCAAAAACTGACGGAATAGCACCTTGTTTTAATTTTGGTTTTATTCTTTGTGTCATAATATCCTAGATTGAATAATCGTTGACAATTTTTAATTAATGAACAGTGGTGTAATTAAGGTATGTATTTTAATTTACCTTTTCATTAATAATTGCATTCTGCCAACATGAATAAGACCTCTGTATATCATTAGGATGAAAATGTCTTTCACATATTCGTTGTGTTGGTTTAACAATCTTACCATTATTTTTTGAAATAACTTTCAACCATTTATTCCGGAGCTCAGTAGCTTTAGGAAATAAAAATAAAGAAAACTTTTTGTCCTTATAATCTTTATTGTTTTCACAATTAGTTATACAACATTTATGATGCATTTTCTACTTTAATACATTTAACTATTTAAGTATTTTACTAGGCATACAAATACTAGTGAATTAGAGTATGAGTATAGCTTATTAGCTTAGTATAGTATATTATTATATTCTACCTATATTAGCTATTCTTGTTATAAAACCATAGTTATTATTACTCTATGGGACGATGGCTATATAAATATATATCTTAGTCCATGATAGGTACTAGGTAGTCCGCTTGGCGCTTTGGCGCTAGTGTTGATAAGATCAAATAACCCCTGTGCACCGCTCACTCTATATCATTTCGTGTACAACCACTCCACACCCTCCTACCTATTCGTGTCCAGTCCTGTATATCTTAGTCCGTGATGACAGTTGCCTTATCACATAACCGGTTGATTACATTTAAATTATATCATATTTAAATAAACAGTCATAATATTATTTTATAATATATTTGGACGGTTTTCGGGAAAACGATTTTACGTATTTACGATGTCTTCTTCCACTACAAGTAAACAATACGAAACTGTACAGTTGAAATTTGGTTCTCTTCAAGGTTAGTATTTAAAAATACTTTTGAAAAATGTATTAAAAATCAAGTATCTGAAATAATACATTCTAATAATCTAATTTGTATTCCGAGTACCTAAGGTTAGGTTAGGTTAGGGTTAGGTTAGGTTACCTAGGTTAGGTAATAGTAAACCTAACCTAACCTAAAGAATTCTTTACAAGACAGTACAAAACTGTATAAGATATCTATATTTCATTACGATTTACCGTAGAGTTTAATGATTGGAAAGAGAAGGAGGAATTGGCCACATCAACACGCTATGTCCATCATAGAGGACGTAAAACTAATATTGACGAAACCATCACTACCAAGTATTTCTGCCATCGATCTGGAGTATTTAAATCCAAAGGAAAAGGAGAGCGTGGATTAAAGATAACTGGATCTTGTAAAATTGGTAAAAAGCCAATGTTACAAGTTTAAACAACACATTATTTTATAATTTTTATTTTTAAATGATTAAGATAAATTCTGCCCTTCTTTTATAAGAACTGTTGCTAGACCGATCAATGTAGAAGCAGTATATTGCAAAACTCACCTTGGTCACACAAATGAAATACGATTTCTTCCTATTCCGACTGTTGTTCAAGAAACAATTGCTGGTATACTTGGATTTATATTTGAGATTTACTCTTACTAGGTGGAGTTGAACATGGTCTAATATTTATGTATTAATAATAGTATTTATAGTTAAAGGTCTTCAAAATAGTTATCAAAAGGTACTTAAATACTATACTTAACTAACAGTTATGTTTCAGTAGGTACCAATAATCATTGAATTGGTTTGGAAAAACTGTACTTTACAGTTGTCAGTTTAAGTATATATATATATATCAATGTTTTTATATTTTGGTTAATAGCACGGACTACTACACTGGACTGGAAACGTCAAGGGAGGCGGATAACGGGGGCCGGCCCGCTTAGTGTCCTCGAGAGAGGTGTAGAAAGGGGAATAGTACGTGAGCTAATCTAGTGCAGCCTGGCTTACCACAGGCATACTACCCATTTCTATAAACGTAAGCGTTATATAGCTATCATGTATTTAAATAAATTTTAAATCTGTGTACTTTTAAAGTATAAATGTATAATAATAATAATACTCATTATAAAGGAGTGAGTTGGTGCTTGGTATTCAATACCATGAGAGGGTACTTGTTTAGAGTCTATTTGATTGAATAACGAGGGAATAGCCCCCTTCTTCAATGAAAACACTTTTTTCTGCCCAAATTCCTTTAAAATAAATGAACTTTGTTAATAATACCAAATTTCTTTATAATATATACCTAAATACCTAATACCTATTCATATTAACTCTTACTTCAATTACGTTTGGTGGTAATGCATATGTAGTACAAATATCAGTGAAATATCTTCTGGTAAAAATGTTCTAAACAAATATACTTCAGGTCTTTTACCTGATTACTTATTGAACTACGTATTGCAGTGTCCCAAGATGATTTATTAAAATTTGTGACACTGAACAGTGTCACTTTAATATCACGATCTTGACTGGTACACCCAGCAACTGAACATTTACGCATTTCAAAAATAAATTAAGGCAAAATTGTTTTAAAAAATAAGACGTACGAGTACTTCGTCAATATTGTTTATGGTGCTAACTAATAAATTATCTTAGTCTTTACTCTTAGAGTTAGGACTGTTCGGGTGAAACATAATATATGACAATATTATGTTATAGTTAGTGCTTATTATAATATAATATATATTATGTAGGTTTATTAATTATTTGGCGGGAATGGTCGTCTATCATTAAAGTATAGATGGCGCCAGATTCGCTCGTGTACGATTCCCCCTCGTACACCTCTCTCCGGACACTAAGAGGCCCGGCGGTAAACGTCTCGTTTCCAGTCCAGTGTAGTAGTCCGTGCTATTATTAAACCGTGCTTAATGGTAACACCCATAGACATATAATAGAATAATAATAATGTCTATTATATGTCTATGGTAACACCTAACAAGTAACTTACTGTCGTGATCATAGACGGGACATTTCATATTGTTCCGCAAAACACATGTTCCAATGGACTTTTGTTCCACAAAAAACTTGTTCCAAGCGTGGAACAAGGGTTTTGTGGAACAAATGTCCATTGGAACATGTGTTTCGCGGAACAAAAGTCCATCGGAACAAATATTTTGTGGAACAAAATCTCTCGGAACAACAGTCTAGTTACTAGTTTGTGGATCTTAATAATAATTTTTTTGGAACAAAAATGATTTTTTTTACACTACTATTTGTTCCACAAAACGTTTGTTCCACAATATATTTGTTTCCACTTATCCAAATTTTACTCGGTATTCCGCAAAACATCTGTTCCGATGACCTTTTTTTCCACAAAACATTTGTACCAATAGACTTTGTTCCATAAATATTTGTTCCACAAAATATTTGTTCCAAACGTTGTCCAAAGCTGATAATGATATTGAACCATGGTCACAACAAAGAACAATATGGTATAAATGGTTCACTAAAAAATTCACTATCATCGATTGATAAAGGGAATTTTCTTATCATGGTATTAATTTTATTCAGTTTTGGTTTGTATTTTTTAACTGGAAATAACTGGGTTCTAGAAAAGTACTTCTGAAATATTTTAATGAAATCTCCATATAATTTCCTTGCGATAAACTATACATTTACCCGAGTATATTTATCCTATGTTTGTCGTGTGAGAATTGATTAATCAGTCACCTCATCCGCAAACGGACGGCAACAACTACGTTTCCCATTCTTGTTTAGCTTTAGAGGCGCCGGAACATGTCAATATGTAATTTATATATTATATAAGTAGAAAAAAATTACGAAGTTGGGTACCTTTTAACAATATAGCTATGAATAAAAGCCATTCAAAAATGCACATTTAGTCAACAATTTTCAAAATGGATCAATGTTTAGTAAACTCATTTAGAATGCCTTATGTCCATTATTTATAGCATTTTTAAAAGCTTATAAATCATTAATTTAGATGATTGAGATGAAAAATGAATTATAACAATTATAAAAGTTTATTCAATTAATTTGTGTGCTTTTCTTGAAATAATTATTTCAGTTTTATAATAACTATATAAGGTAAAATTAATTTGGTGTGTACACGGTAAATATTTTTGTGTAAGCGGAAATTTGGTGGACAATGAGTGTGTTATCACTGTATTGTATCACGCGGTAAATCGGAGTGCTCTAAGGGAGACTTTCCCGCTTGAAACATTTTAGTTAGGTACCGCGGAAGAGCTGGCGCCTGGCTGTGAACAAAATATTACATAATATACCTTTTACAAAATTTCTACTATCTTAGAACTTTTAGAAGTTTTAAATCTACAATCATCAATACTTGAAACCTTTTTAAACACATTTTAACACATATCTTACAAATTATAATAATAAAGTTTATACCTAAATAACTCTTTTTATTAATATTATATTAATGATTAAGATAAACCAGTAAATATTAAATAGTAATACACTGTCCACTACAGTATATATCTACATAGACACAGTACTTTTTGATGTGACCCATTGGTTAAAAATTGATCGTTAATCGCGTTAGCAATCCATAAGCCTATAAAAAAATGGAATGCTTTCCGCACAAAGGCAATTATATTCCAAAAAAATGTAAACA
>JANEHU010002489.1:0-22513 GCA_027563435.1 Nasonovia ribisnigri | reverse complement strand
CTGGGATACCTCTGGCGGAATCGACAGCGACTCACTCCTCACTGGCCTGTTGCTCGCCGAATGGCTAGACGGAGGCATCCCCCTGGACGAACAAGACGCAGACTTATGAGCTGCTTCGTTTCGGTCAAGGGTGACGGCTGCGTGCAACTTTGCCCTCCCCCCGCGCCGTGCCCCCAAACCTGGAAAGCCTCCGGTACATTGGTGGACGGCAGAAATTGATCTCCTTCGCTCCGAATGTGTTAGGGCAAAACGCCGGAAAGTACGAATGGTGACTCGCATATCCCGTCTACGCCAGCGAGGAGGCGCCGAATTTGACAATGGACGCGCCAATGCAGAACTCACGCGGACCAATGATGCATTCCGCGATGCAAAAAAGCAGCTCAAATCCGCCATCCAAAAGAGTAAGAAAGCATGCTGGGCGGAGCTTATTTCATCAGTAGATAGCGACCCTTTCTGGAAACCATATAAACTCGTGATGCGGAAGCTGGGAGGCCCCCCCGCGTCAGAGACAATGGAGCGCCAGACGCTGGATGCAGTCATTGACACCCTATTCCCGACTTACCGGAACTGCGCAGGAACGCCGGTACTGCATGCAGACCTCCCCGCCCCGTTCACAGCGGCGGAGCTCGAGGCAGCAATGTACAGGATAAGGAGCAAAAACAAAGCCCCTGGCCCAGATGGCATTACGTCCAAAATCCTTTCGGCAGTACATAAAGCCGACCCGTGCATCCTGCTCGGGCTTTTCAACAAATGTCTTCGAGGTGGAACCTTCCCGTTGGAGTGGAAGACATCTCGGGTGCTCCTTAGGAAAGGAAGCAAACCGGAGGGAGTCCCGTCGTCTTACCGGCCACTATGCCTACTCAACGACGTCGGGAAGGTGTTGGAATCTCTGCTCTCTCGGAGATTAGAAGAACACGTCACCCGTAGAGGCGGACTGTCACCAAATCAGTACGGATTCAGGAAGAAGCTGTCGACCGATGACGCAGTACTTGACCTACACAACACCATTGTCCGGGAAGTGAACAACGGAAAACTCTGCCTAGCAATCGGCATCGATATAAAGAATGCGTTCAACTCCATCCAATGGCCAGACATCCTGTCCGCACTTGAGAGGTGGGAGGTTCCGGCACATCTGTATCGGATGTTCCACTCCTACTTCTCGGGCAGATCCGGAACACTACAAACGAGCAGCTCACTAGGAGGAAGTATGGAGGTGAACATCTCAGGAGGAGTGCCCCAGGGCTCTGTCGTTGGTCCCCTCCTCTGGAACGTAACGTATGATCCTGTCCTTAGAGAGGAAGTGCCACAAGGAGCAAAGTTGCTGGGCTTTGCGGACGACACCCTGATAGTGACCTCGTCCAACACCATCGCCGAGCTTGAATCCATAACTAATGTCACCATTAACCGGGTAGAAGAGCGAAATTCCAACCTCGACCTACAAATAGCAGCAGAGAAAACCGAGGCGGTAGTGTTCACACACAAATATAAGTGGGACAAGCCACAGCTAACAATATGTGGCAGCCCCATCACACTGGCTAACGAAATGAAGTATCTGGGTATCATCATTGACAAGTCGCTATTCTTCAAGAGCCACATGAAAAAAGCCGCGGCCAAGGCAGAAGGGATTGGCACGCAACTGGCACGCCTCATGCCGAACGTAGGCGGCCCGCGCGAAGACAGACGGCGTTTGCTGTCCTCAGTCGTGCATTCTGTACTGCTATACGGCGCCCCTGCCTGGGCACACACCCTAGACCTCGTGCCCGGAAACGTCAGGCTTCTAAACAAGACCCAGCGTAGAGTCTTACTGCGCTGCACGTGTGCCTACCGTACGGTGTCTGAAGCGGCTCTGAACGTGCTGTCATCGACCCCGCCGGCTGACCTTCTAGCCAGAGAACGGGAGTCCGAGTTCAGGAAGAGGCGGGGTGATGCGAGCGCCCGGGATAAGCACGATGCGAGGAAGCATACCCTAGCCACATGGCAGGGAAGATGGGATGCCGCTGAAACCGGGCGATGGACGAGGAGGCTAATCCCGAACGTGACCCAATGATGCATCAGAGGATTCGGAAAGATGAACTACCATCTCACTCAGTTCCTCTCCGGCCATGGTTGCTTCGGCAAATACCTGTTCAGGTTCAAGAAGCTGGATAACCCCAAGTGCGTCGACTGCCAGGCGCCACTGGATGATGCCGAGCACGCCTTCTTCAAGTGCGACAGATGGTGGCGGCAAAGAAGGGAGCTGGAGTTGAAACTCATGGGCGATTTCACCCCGGACGCCGTCGGTAGGCTGCTGCTCCTGTCACACAACAACTGGAAGGCAGTCGACCGGTATGTGAATTTTGTCCTCGGCACAAGGGAGGAGGAAGAGAGGCAACGTCAGAGACAACTAGAAGAAGCCTAACCATAGTTAAGTTGATTATATTGTAGGCCCAAGGCCTCATCATTATTTGTAAATTATTTATTATTGTTGTAATTATTACTTACTGTTGGTTTTCAATAAACGATGTAGTGGAGTTGGCGAATTGCCCCACAGGCATTTCCGGCCCGCTACGATACCGTATAAAAAAAAAAAAAGGTTAGGTTAGGTTGAAAGGCCCGAGAGGAGGTTGATGGCAAGCGTATCAAGTCTGGATGTGGCGCTGAATCCAGGGAACATCATCCAGTTTATGCTGTCTGGTCCGCAAATGTGGGAAGCGTTTGCAACGTTTGCGCGAAGGGTCCTCTCCGTAAAGGAGGTAGCAGAACGGGAGAGAGAAATGCAGGGACGCCCTCGTGGACGAAGATAATTTAAATTTAGTTAAGACAACCCATTGTAGGTTAGGTTAGGTTAGTATTGTAAGGCGTATATTAAATGTATTGTATTGTTGTTGTCGAATGTATATATATTTGTATAGTGTTATAAGAGACCATGTAGGTACTGTTATAAGTTTGTGAGGCGGTAAGACGGGGAGATTAGCCCTATCTACCGCCAATAAAATTGTGTATTTGATTATTTTCAATAAACGATGGCGGCCTGGAGGAAGTAATGCTCACGCGGTTCCCTCCTGGTCGTCGATTCAACATTTAAAAAAAAAAAAGGTTAGGTTAGGTTAGGTTAGGTTAACCTCCCCCCATGGGATCCGCCTTGACGTAACCTAACCTTACCAAGCGATCCCAGTCTCAACCAGACTAAACACAGAGCCTGACCTTAATTGGTCGGGCAGGCCCGGTCCACCTGCAAGCGCCTGCAAACGGACACAGGTGAAGGTAACACCGCCACAAATCCCCCTGCCAGCAGGGCTAAAATGGCAGAGACAACTGTAAACGCAATATGAATAGTGAAACTAGGAATATTGTTACTACCTCAGGGGCCTCGGAACCCCAGGGGTCGGAAGTCGGGAGTGAGCAAGCGGGCTCCCGGGGGTCGTCATCCAACGACTGCAGGGATACGGGGGTGGCCAGCCAGGCCCCCGTCATGCTTCCTGTTACTAGTGCTGAAGAACCCAACAAACTAGCCACGCAGATGAAGACCAGGACAATAGATATTTCAGTACTCGGAGAGGAGGAGTTGCTGAACATGGTGCAGGGTTATGTCACCAGCATGACAAACTTCGCCAGTAACAATAGAAACGTCCACAAGGAGCTAAAAGAGACGCTAGGAAAAACGTCTATGCTGATGAAACAGCTTAAAAAGGTCAGAGACACCAAAGCTCGCGAGCTTGTCTCTTCCGGAAGGACCGATGTGCAAACGCCCACGGCCACCTCCGCGGCGGCTGTACAGGCTGAAGACGACAGCACAAAATCCTTGCTAGCGGACGTTGTGCAGGAAGTAAAGGCCCTTAGGCATGAAGTCAGCGACATAAGGTCGACACAAGGACACGGTGGTGGCAACGCTGATGACGGTGGATCTTGGGCGGAGGTCGTTAAGAGCAAGGGGAAAAAGCAGAACCAGAAACCAGAGGCGAACAAAACAGAAAAACCCATGATCAAGCGCCCGCGGGCTACAGCGCGACCATCAGCCATTCTGATTAACGTCGGAGCTCAGGAGTTCCCAGCACTCGCTAGGAAGATACGCGGGGGCGTGGACCAGGCGATCACCGGTGACAGTGTGGTGAGCATGCGACAGGCCAAGTCCGGTGGCTTGCTTATAGAAGTCCGAGGAGACATCGAGCACATTGAAGCTGTTCGGGCCGAAGTCGACAGGTCGGCGGGACCCGGGGTGCAAGTGAAATCCCTCCAGCAGAGAGCACTGGTAGAAATACTGGACTTGGACGAGTGGACCAATACCGACGAAGTCAGCCAGGCGGTGACAAGCGCGGTCAACATCGACTAGGACAACACCAAAGTGGTCAGCCTCAGGAAGAGGTTCGGTGGCTCACAACTGGCCCTCGTATCTCTCCCGCAAGAAGCCTCACGGAGATTAGTCAATGCGGGACAGCTGCGAATCGGCATGGTCAGCTGCAGGGTCCGAATGGCTGCCACAAAGATAAGGTGCTTCTGCTGTCTAACATTTGGGCACACAGCAGAAAAGTGCGAAGGCCCGGACAGGACTGAGTGCTGCCGACGCTGCGGAGAGACCGGTCATAAGGCGGTTAGTTGTGGTGCCGCTGAACAGGCGGTAAGTGCCTTCGCCAGGGTGGTGCAAGGGTCCATATCTATGCCTAGCGCTAGATCATATCGCTCGGGTGGAGCGACGGAGGACCAAAGCACACCCAAATGATCCTCGTACTCCAAATAAACGTCGGAGTATGCAGGGCATCGCAAGACCTCGCGCTTGCGACGGCCAACGCTAACGAAGCTGATGTGCTCATAATCTCCGAGCAGCACCGCGACCGCGGCGAGGATTGTGGGTGGTACCCGGACGCGAGCAGCAGAGCCGCCATAGCAATCGTCAGCGACATCGCGGTCGATAAAATCGGGCCACCTTCGCCGGGTTTCAGATGGCTGGAAATCAAAGGGTACAGACTGTACAGTTGCTACATCTCCCCGAACGTACGATTCCCCGAATTCGAAGCCTTCCTATCCAGTTTGGAAGTGAGCGTCAGGGGAGCCACAGGACCCGTAGTCGTGGCCGGCGACTTCAACTTCAAGTCCCCAGAATGGGGCAGTCCATTCGAAGACCGGAGAGGACGGGCCTTGGCCGACCTACTGGCAGCTCTGGGACTGGCCGTCTGCAATGAGGGAAACGAGCCGACTTTTGTCAGGGGCGCTTCAGAGTCCCATCTTGATCTCACCCTTGTCAGCCAAGCGTCGGCGAGAAACATAACCGACTGGACGATTCTAAATGAAGAAGCCCTCAGTCTTCACAAATACATTCTTTTCAACATCAATGCCCTCCGAAGCCAACAGAATCCGAAGGTCCAAAAAGGCTGGGCCTACAGGAAGTTGGACAACGTTAAGCTTAACGAAAAGCTCCGACTAGGACCACCACTGGTTTCGGATGACGCTGCGAGTGCATGTAATCAAGTGACATCTTGGCTCACGGAAGCATGTGACTCGTGCATGCCCCGCGCTGGCGGTGGCACTAAGAGGTGCCCAGTCTTTTGGTGGAACGCCGACATAGCCGAGCAAAGGAGAGCATGTCTCAAGGCCAGAAGGACATACACGAGGAAGAGGAAAAGGGCAGATGAAGCAGGCAGTGCTATAGAAAGAGACCATTTTAAGCAGCAGAGGAAGATCCTGGCCACCAAAATCGCAGAGTCGAAAGACAAACACTGGAGCGATCTGTGCGCCCAGGTAGACGGTGATCCGTGGGGGAAACCATATAAGATCGTGATGAAGAAGCTAGTGCGCAGGAAGCCCATTCCCGGACTGGAAATTCCTGGCCGATTAGACGATGTCATAGGCACCCTCTTCCCACGCAGACCGGTAACCGAAAGAACAATAAGCATGACTGGTGCTGATGAATTGGACCGAATAAAGTTCACGGCAAATGAACTTCTAGCAGCAGCCAGGGGACTACCAAACGGCAAAGCTCCGGGGCCTGACGGCATACCCAACGAAGTACTGAAGTTAGCAGTTAAGATGCATCCGGCGTTCTTTGCAACAATCTTCAACAGCTGCATCGGGCAAGCCTGCTTCCCGGTGGATTGGAAATTAGCGCGACTAGTGCTGCTACACAAACCGGGCAAACCACTCGATAGCCCGTCAGCGTACCGGCCGCTGTGCATGCTGGACACCGTCAGCAAGCTGTTCGAGAAACTGATAACTCTCAGGCTACGGGAACACCTCGTGAAGTCGGGAAACCTCTCAGAAAACCAATATGGTTTTAGGCGGGGGAGATCGACGGTCAATGCGCTTGCAAGGCTGCAGTCGATAATAAAGAACGCGAAAGGACGCACCAGCGCGCAAAACAAGTTTGTTGGCATGCTCACCCTGGACGTTAAAAACGCTTTTAACAGTGCCTCCTGGGAGTCTATTCTCGGGGCCCTGGCGAAGACATCCCCCCCGAAGTATCTCCAAGATATCCTAGGTCAGTATCTGACAAACCAACGAATAGCCTTCAACGGAACCGACGGCACGTCCAACATCATCGATGTGTGTTGTGGCGTCCCGCAGGGCTCGGTACTAGGTCCAGATTTATGGAACCTTATGTATGATGACCTACTTAAAATAGCTCTACCGGAAGATACCGAACTGATAGCGTTCGCGGATGACGTCGCCATTGTGTGCACAGCCCAAGTGCCTTTTCTACTGGACTGAGAGACTGGGAACGGCGCTACAGGACGTCGTGGGATTGATGTCCGAAAACAACCTGGAACTAGCCCTCCAAAAAACTGAGGCAATTCTGTTCACAAATAGGAACACGAGGAACACAATGAACGTGGAGTTCCCACCTCACTCTTTCCCTTCCAGCCGGTGTGTGAAATATTTAGGTGTCCACCTCGATCCAAGACTGCACTTCGAACAGCACACAAAGGCAGCGGCGGAACGTGCAATGAAAGCAGTGAAGCACCTAACCCGGATCTTGCCCAATCTCAGAGGTCCCAAACAGAAGACCCGACGATTATTGGCTACCGTGGTCACGGCGAGGCTGTTGTACGGAGCACCGATATGGTCGCAGTCGATTACTGCCAAAGCGATGCATACAATGATGGTTGCATACAGGAGGGCGATGCTAAGAGTCGCGTGCTGCTATCGCACCACCTCGCACGAAGCGGCAGCCGTAGTGTCGAGTATGCCCCCCCTCGATCTACTAGCAGAAGAAAGAAGGAGAATTTGTGAGGGGATGGACAAAAGATCAGCCAGGGAACAACTCATGGTCAAATGGCAGGAGCAGTGGGATACTGCAAAAAACGGAAGATGGACACATCGTCTCATCGGGGATGTCGCCGCCTGGTACCAGAGAAAACACGGTGAGGTCTCCTACCACCTGAGTCAGGTACTGACGGGTCACGGGTGTTTTGGGGAGTACCTAAACAAGTACTGCAACTTAGAGTCAAACGCGTGCGCCCAATGTGGAAAAGTCCCGGACAACCCTGAACACGCGGTCTTCAAGTACGACGCTTGGTACGGCTGGAGACGTGAAGCGTGTGTCTACCTGGAGGTTACGGAATTAACGGCGGAAAACGCGATTGGAATCATGCTCGAGTCAAGGGCATCCTGGGATAGAATAAGTCAGCTCTTCACCAGGATCATGATGCACAGGGAAGAAGAGGAGAGGAAAATCCAACAGAGATCTGGGACATGAAACACGAAAGAAAAACCACACCAGTAATTAGTTAAGTTATTTATTGTAGGCCAGCGCGGCCACTATAGGAGGAGTAGAGTCCTCCCAGGTTTTGTAATTAAATTGTTGTAAGGTCATGAACAGGGGGGATTGTCCCCTGAACGTGATCAATGTAAATATGTATTGTTGATATCAATAAACGATGGAGGCCAGGAGGAAGTAATACCAACGTAGTTCCCTCCTGGTCTTCGATTTACTTTAAAAAAAAAAAAAAAAAAAAAAAAAAAGTTAGGTTAACCTAACCTAACCTAACCCTAACCGCGAGGCTGCCAGACTGGTGAAGAATAGGATCCCCAAAACCGAGGCTATAATGATAGACAAACTGGCGGAGGGGGAGACCTATGCCTCAGTTATGAAAAGAGTGACCGCCATCGATCTCAACCAGCTCGGTATCACGGTAAAAGGTGCCAAACGTTCCAAGGCAGGTGGAATCATAATCGAAGTGGACGGAAAGGACGACGCGGACAGGCTGGCGGAGGGAATAAGAGAGGCTGTAGCGCACCAAGTCTCGTTAGTAGGTAACGAGATTGTTGGCCACGCGATGAATATAAATTTACCGGTAATGGTGAACCTTATAGGGTTCTACTGTGTTTGACGAGAAGTGGTTGGAAGAATAACAACGCTGGTGTTTAATGTAAAATAAATAAATAATAATTTTGAGGCTGATACGAATAATCACATTACATAATATATAAATGGTGTTAGTAATATGGCAATAATAATAATAATAAGAATAATAGCAAGTATTAACATACAATAATAAATAAGGTATAGCAAGTACAATAATGGATATAAGTACAATTACAATAATATGGCGTATAGCCGACTCACGACAACCGTATGCGCGATGGCCTGGCAATAGCTCCAAAATGGTTGATGAGTTGAGATGTGTGAGGTGATGGTGATGGACAATGTTGACGTATATAGAACGGTTTTAGATTGGTGTGCACATAGGACGTGGATTACCAATAAACAGTCACTGCATCACAGGTGACAAGGCGCATGATGACGCGGGCACCACAAGGATATAATAGAATCACTTAGTCGTTTAATATTAATATATGTATATCACAGTGTAATATACGACGGATTTATTTCCTTTGAGGACGTCGCGACGATGTGTGACACTGTGGCTGTCCGTGCGACGACTGGTTGGCCGTTGCGTAGAGTCACGGCCACGATATACGTGTGTTACGTTATATAACGCCGTCGTGCATATAACTCTACGCAACATACTCCCCACATTGAAAGGGTAGGTTGCTTTCAATTATTTTAGTCTTCCTCCATTTTTGTTGAACATCTCCCCTTTTCACGGCTCCATCCAATACGCATTTTTTACCGGTTATATTGCCGTAATAATTATATAATGCAAATACACGAAAATAATATAAAATACAAATTAATAATAAAAATAATTCACCCACGTAAACGGGATAATAATAGGAATAGAAGTGATCACTCATCAAGAGGAAGGATGGCTAGTTTGACTATTGGTCGTGTGAGGGTTCCATGTTCGGTACGCACTGTGGCTACACGGACCACGCCATCTGCACCCGGGTGAACTTGTTGTATGCGACCAAGTTTCCAGTGTATAGGTGGTTGATTCGGCATGTTTATCAATACCAAATCGTCAACCTTAACATTTGGTTGATTGTCTACCCATTTTGTGCGTCGTTGCAACGATGACAAGTACTCTGTTGACCATCTTTTCCAGAGTGACTGATACATTTGTCGTAGGAGTTCCCAACGATTGAGGCGGTTTTGAGGTATGTCAATTACGTCCTTTTCTGGTATTTCAACCATTGGATGACCAATAAGAAAGTGACCTGGAGTTAGTGCACGATAATCATTAGGATCAGCAGACAATGGAGTTATCGGTCGAGAATTGAGTAGGGCTTCAATACGACTTGTTAAGGTGACCATTTCTTCAAAAGTTAACCGTTGAGTACCCACAACTCGTTTTAAGTGATATTTTGTGGATTTTACGGCCGCCTCCCACAGGCCACCAAAATGTGGGGCTGCAGGAGGGTTAAAATGCCACCTACATGAAATCGCATTCGTATATGTTGTCTTGGCGGTGGAGTCTAACATTATGTTACGTATTTCTTGGTCTGCTCCTTTAAAGTTCGTTCCACAGTCAGTGTAAATGTCTGATGGGGTACCACGTCGAGCGACAAAGCGTTGTAAAGCCGCCAAAAACGTATTAGTTGAGAGGTCAGAAACCACTTCAATGTGTACAGCTTTGATAGTCATACACACGAAGATAGAAAGGTAACACTTTATTGATCGTGAGTTCTTACGACGGCTCTCAGCTAGGATAAGTGGTCCAGCAAAGTCGATACCAACGTGCAAAAATGGCCGGCATAATGTTACTCGACTGGATGGGAGGTCGGCCATCCTAGGATGAGTAATCGACGACCTATGGCGAGCACACACAACGCATTTGAAGATTACGTAACGTATGGCAGATCGACTGGATATTATCCAATAATAACTTGATAGTAACGATGACATTAATTGAGGTCCAGCGTGGAAATGATTCAAGTGGAAATTACGAATAATGAGTGTAGTCAACGTACTTGATTTTGGTAACAATATTGGGTTTTTTGTTTCTGGTGATACCAATGCATTTCGGAGTCGTCCACCCACCCGTATAATGTTGTTTTTATCAATAAACGGCGCAAGTTGGGCAATTGAACGAGGAACTATCTTTGTAGTAGGTACTTGTAGGATCCTCAACAAACTTACGAAGTGTACTGATTGTGTCATACGAATGATCGGTAACATCACATTCGAAATTTCTTCATCGGAGATAGGGTCATATATGTATTTGGGTGCGACGTATGGAACACGTTTCGTGCGCGTATGCCTTATAAACCGATACATGATTGCGGTGACGCGTTGCATACGTTTCAATGACGAAAAACGTGTGAACCATTCAACTTCCTTTTCCGGCACCACCATTAAGCACGCGTTTGTTGGATCCGAATAATCTGGCAGGTGTGATGGTTGAATTGGTTTGAACGATGTGATTGGCCATTCAGAGTCCGGTAATTTTAAAAATGGAGGCCCCTGCCAATATAAATGTTGGTCATGAACCTGTGATGGGAATAAACCTCTTGATACACAATCCGCTGGGTTTGACTCCGACACAACATGTCGCCACTGACAAGTCGGTAGAATTTCGGCAATTTTGGCAAGTCTATTGGTTACGAATATTTTAAAACTCGACTGAGGTGACGTGAGCCATGATAACACTATGGATGAATCTGTCCAGGCTAATGTTTCTGAAATGACTATATTACCTTTAAATGTGTTGGTTAACCGATGTAGCACTTGTGCTAATAATAGTGCACCGCACAGTTCCAAGCGTGGTATAGTCAACGTGGTCTTGGTGTTGCTAGTCTTGGAGGGTGAAACCTTTGATTTGGCAGTAATAAAATGTATTAGTACACGCCCATCTTGGTGAATAGTGCGCAAATAGGCCACGGCGGCATAACCTTTCTCCGATGCATCTGAAAACCCAATAAGTTGCCCTCTAGTGAGCTTCTCGGTGGGAATATGGCGACAAATTTTTATACCCGAGACCATGTGCAATTCAGACTCGTACTGTTTCCACAGGTCAATTAAGTGTGACGGTAATGGCTCGTCCCATTGAAGACCTGCTTGCCAGAGTAATTGCATGAAGCATTTGGCCCAAAATATGATAGGAGCAAGAGCACCAAGAGGATCATATAGTTTGGCGATCGTTGACAACACTGATCTTTTGGTATGAATATTAGATAATATGGGGGACGTGTGATAAGTAAAGGTGTCGGCAGCTGGATTCCAGTGTAATCCAAGTATTCTTACTCCCGCATCGTCTTTAGGATCAAAAGACAAACTATTAGCTTGATCTTCATTTGGAACTTTAGAGAGTAATTCTTTACAGTTTGACGACCATTTTTTTAACTCAAAACCACCTCGGCCGAGCATCTCGGTGATTTCGTCCTGTAGTTCAAGTAAATCTCTAACGCTATTGCGGCCAGTCAGAATATCGTCAACGTAGGTTTGTGTTGACAAAACATTACCGGTTGTCGGATAAAGATGTCCGTCGTTTTGCTCTAATTCGTGCAACACTCGAATTGCTTGGAACGGAGACGACGTGAGTCCATACGTAATCGTCGTAAGCTCATAGTCACGTAGGGGTTCTTGTGGTGTTGCACGCCAGAATATATGCTGGTATTGACAATCTTCTGTATGAATTCTGATTTGGCGGTACATTTTACAAATGTCCGCGGTGAATATATATTGGTTAAAACGAGAACGGTGTAACAACTCGGTGATATCTGTCTGTAACTTAGGTCCAACATGGAGCAAATCGTTCAATGACTTCCCCGAAGACGACTTGGCCGAAGCGTCGAAGACCACTCGAAGTTTCATTTTTGGTCCATCTCGTTTCACCACGGCATGATGGGGAACATAATATTTTCCCGGTTTTGAAGACATCTTCATGTGACCAAGGGTTTCATACTCGAGCATGAACAGGCGATAATGCTCATATACTTGCGGGTCTTTCAACAGTTTACGTTCCAAATTATAGAACCGCGATATCGCCATGTCCCGAGAATCGCCAAGACACGATGGGTCGATACGGAATGGTAGTGCTAATGAGTACCTACCCGTACTATCGCGAGTTGTTGTACGAATGAAATGGTCTTCACACTGTTGGTCGGTAGTGAACGTACTATTCGTTGGTACTGGTTCTTCGACGGCCCAGAACTGCTGGATTAAATGGTCTATCGAAGGCTCCGGTGTCAACAATAAGGAAACCGGTGGTGTACGCGAGTCCGCAGAAGATTGACCCACTATTATCCACCCTAAACGTGTTTCGAAAGCTGATGGATAATTTGACGTATGTAGTACCTGACAAGATTGTCCTAGTATATACGGGTAAATATCTGCACCCAGCAAGAAATCGATATGACCTGGTACGTCGAAATGAGGGTCAGCAAGCGTTAAATGCGAATAGGTGGTACGAATGGTACTAGGTAATAGTACGTTCGGCATCGGTCCAGTAATCCTAGACAAAATTACAGGTTCACAATAAATTTCTGGTGATGTCGAGTTACAGGGTACTAACGTGCAATTAGTTGAGCCCTTTGTTGTGGATACTGATGTTTGTGACAAACCAGTTACCGAGGTCTTGCAATACCTACGTTTAATGCCCAATCTTGACACGCATGCAGTAGTAATAACGGATATTTGTGACCCAGTATCAATAAGCGCACGAACAGGGGATAATTGTCCATAATTATCACGTATGCGGATAATCGCTGTACCCAATACTACGTTGGTTTTCGAGCTAGACGTCCCCACAAACGGCACACTATCGACCGTATTGGACACAGTTGGTGCGGCTGTAGCTGAAGGCGTGGATGTCGATTGATGAGTGCCAATACTGTTATTTGTAGGGCAGGAACCTTTTTGTCTTTGTGTTGTGTCCAAGTGTAATAACGAGTGGTGTTTGAGTGCACAATGACGGCAGGTATATGTAGACTCGCATTCAGACGTTTTGTGGGACGCACTCAAGCAGTTCGTACATAACCGGTTTGACTTCACCAGTCGAAAGCGTTGTTTCGCGTTCTGCTGTGTAAACTTCGGACACTGGTACACTGCGTGTCTGGCTTTACATATCACGCATGATCCTGCTTGAGAAGTCGACGATGTAGCTAATGAGACTTTAGATTTAAACTGAGTTTTGTGTCCCTCATTAGGTCTTGACACTGGATTCGAATTTTGCAACACTTGGCACCGAATTTGCACGAAATCAGCCAACATGTCGAACGTGGGTATTTCAGCGGCGTGATATTCAAATTCAAATGCTTGACGAGTAACAGGATCCAATATACGAGCTGCAATATAAAACAAGAAATAACCTGGAAAGTCGTCGACTTCGAGTGCTTTTAATGCTGCTATATTTTCCTGAAATGTAGTTAAAAATTGTTTTAACTCCGAGAGGGATTCGGTTTTTATAGGAGAAACCCGAAACAATGCATCCATATGTGCACCCAAAAGAACACGTTTGTTGTCGAAGCGCTCGTTCAAGTTTTGCCATACGATTGGATAGTTGGCTTCAATCAACGGAATCGATTTTATTGTTGCCGCCGCCGGACCTGATACAGCAGCCAATAAATGGTGGAATTTTTGAATCAGTGGTACGTTGTCATTATCATGCACTAAAGACACGAATGTATCACGGAAGGATCGCCAATTTAGAATATTTCCATCGAACGACGGCAATTGTATCTTTGGTAATTGTATACTTCGTGTGGTAGGTGTCGAAACTGGATGACGATTATTTAAACCAAGTTCAGCGCTTATAGATTTTATATCATAATATTGTTCCAACGCAAGTTTCCCTATCGGATGATGTGTTATGGGGAACTCACTATCGCGGTCGAGTTCGATAAGCTGGTCTAGAATATAATCTTGATAGAGACGAACGTCGGTAATTAAAATTTCAAGATCATCTATTCTCGGTTGTAATACGGTAATATCGGAGTGTTCGTTCTTAATGCTATTAGCAAGACCCATTAAAATTGAAATTTGCTCCACGACTTGGTCTCGCTTAATAATATTTCGTTTTAACACACGCTCGAATCGATCTCGATCTGCTGCACTCAAAGCCATAATGATAATTCAGCGTTGAATTATATAATTATATCGACAGAATATTGAATTTTAATTTGGCATAAATAAATACGAATACGTATTAAATATTAATTCTTGATATGGTTACGCAGGTAATAATAAATAACAATTATGTTGTTTAGATATCCCTATTCTCCGATTAATGACCGTTACCAGGACCTTAGATTAGCTGGCGTCATTGACGTCGTTAACACTGGTTGCAATTAGTACGCGACTAATTAGACAAAGACCGGTAGCAATTACGGAACAATTAAATCTTTACACACGCGCGGTGACCGACGAATTAAGAAGGACAGTCCAAAGTCCAAAGATTAGACGCGGCGACGACGACGAAGACGCACAACAGTGTTTATCGTAAAACCCAAAATAAACGTAAATTCGACCGTGTGTTTCGTTTTGCTATGATGAACTTATTCCTCTCAAGAATCGGTGCAGAATTGAACCTTGTACGTGACCGAAGGTAAAACTGAGATAGGATATCCAGACCCAAAATATCACCACCAATAGATGCGGAACAATGACAGGAGTATACAGAGTGAGTGAAGTATTAACAAAATTTAAATAAATACCTAACTCTTCATGATTCTTACTAAATAAGTTTACCACAAGTAAAACACAATTAGTTAAGTCCTCATAAAGGCCACTATCCGGTTCGAAGGACCAAATATAGCGCACCAAGTCTCGTTAGTAGGTAACGAGATTGTTGGCCACGCGCTGAATATAAATTTACCGGTAATGGTGAACCTTATAGGGTTCTACTGTGTTTGACGAGAAGTGGTTGGAAGAATAACAACGCTGGTGTTTAATGTAAAATAAATAAATAATAATTTTGAGGCTGATACGAATAATCTCATTACATAATATATAAATGGTGTTAGTAATATGGCAATAATAATAATAATAAGAATAATAGCAAGTATTAACATACAATAATAAATAAGGTATAGCAAGTACAATAATGGATATAAGTACAATTACAATAATATGGCGTATAGCCGACTCACGACAACCGTATGCGCGATGGCCTGGCAATAGCTCCAAAATGGTTGATGAGTTGAGATGTGTGAGGTGATGGTGATGGACAATGTTGACGTATATAGAACGGTTTTAGATTGGTGTGCACATAGGACGTGGATTACCAATAAACAGTCACTGCATCACAGGTGACAAGGCGCATGATGACGCGGGCACCACAAGGATATAATAGAATCACTTAGTCGTTTAATATTAATATATGTATATCACAGTGTAATATACGACGGATTTATTTCTTTTGAGGACGTCGCGACGATGTGTGACACTGTGGCTGTCCGTGCGACGACTGGTTGGCCGTTGCGTAGAGTCACGGCCACGATATACGTGTGTTACGTTATATAACGCCGTCGTGCATATAACTCTACGCAACAACATACTTAAAGTAAATAATGTAATATTGTAATGAATAATAACATTTTGTAGTAAGTAAATCAATTAGCCATCATAGATTGTGGTCAACAGAAAATGTTGGCTAGTTTACATATTTAGCAAGAAATCAAACAGAATTATTAAAGATGTTTACATTACATTTTTTACTATATTATTTAAAGTTATTTAATTTTATTATTACATACTCTGTAGACATTGATTAACTATGAATTTTTATATTCAAATATCTAGATTTTAATGATGCCAAGCAACAGTCAACATCAACCATCACCAAATTACCATTGCGACGCAATTTGATGCATTCATTTAATGTTGCTTTAAATTCTGATATAAATGTAAGATTTTATTTTCTATGAATACTTCTAATTATTATACTTTATGTATAACTAAGTACTTAATCATAATTCAATTTTTTTTTTACTAGGACCAAAATAACCAGCATAACGATTCAAACGACAATATGGAAGTTGAAAATCATACTGATGTCAATGAAATTAGGGGCACGCGTATAATATCCGAAAATAAAACGTCAGAACAGTATTTTTGACGAAAAGTATTTTTTCCAAATAATATATCATAAGAAAAGTATTTTAACAGATCTGTATTTTTGCCGAAACATATTTTATCCGAACAGTATTTTTGCCGAAAAATGTAACGTCCGAAAATAAAATACAAGAAAATATTTCTTCCAAAAAATATTTAATCAAAATTATACAACACGAAAAAATGAAATCCGAAAAATATTAAGCTAGAACAGTATTTTTGTCGAAAAAAAAAATGTTGGGACTGTATTTTTGCCGAAAAATATTTTTAGGATGATTTCGCAGCAGCGAACTCTAGTGGATACTGAATTGAAACTACTTCAAAAAACGTGCTGGAACAAATTCACGTCTAAACACCAACCTTCTCGCGATTTTTAATATTGAAAAATATGAAAACTAAAAATGGTGGTGTTAAAATCATATGCCGGAAACTGTTATTTTAGAAGTTATAGCCGTTTCAAATTTGCGGAAATGAGCGCTCTGCGCTCAACCATAGGCGCAAATAGCGTTTGGGATTTAGGAGGATGAGGGCTAAAGCCTTACTTAGATAATATTAAATAATTTTAAAACAAAAGTAGGAAATGTTTGAAGGCTTAGCCCCTAAAGCCCCCCTATTTGATTCTATGCGCTATACGCATATAATATTGCTGCTGTAAACTGTATTAATTTATTATGGGCGCTTAAAATTTCAATTTTGTGACTTAACCTATAGAGGAAAAGTTAAAGTACCTATAGGTAACAATAACGTTATCCCTAGAATTTATTATTCTGGGAGGTGCAAATTTGAACGGTACAATTCTGGAATGTAAATCGTAAATAATTTACTATATAAATATCTGCGTAGCCACTCACTCGCGTCGCTACGCTTCAAACAAAAAAACCAAAATATCCCTCGACTTGCTTTGCAACACCACCTCAAGTAGGTCAGTCTACATATTTCACAGTCCTGATTTTTACCAGTTAAATAACAAGTATAGTGGTTATCTCCCTTCGCCTACCGGCTCCAAATCCCAAGCTCCCTAGGGCTAAAATATTGAATAAGTAAACTTATCTATGCTTACTAGTTATTAAAGTACTAAATAAGTTAGCCTAACTATGTCTCTATGCTAGCGCCTGGTGGATTCAAAAACATTGTATTATACTATTTAGTATTTATATTATTATTTATTATACAATGAATTATTATAATACCTAGTGGATACATATTAAAATATAAGATGAACCTTGAAAATTCGGATTAAGTATGTATTTAAGTTTTCGTTTTATGATTCAAAATATATGTTTATATATATTATTAATACCTACTGAAAGACAACTTAGCTTATACAGGCGTGTTTAGTGACAGACCAATCTTATGATGGTACCTAGGTAATAAATTCAGTATGGAAACTGACCACACACTTTAGACTATGACAAGGGGCGGATTTGAATTTAGTATAAAATTTAAAATATTTAAATATATATTTGCCTATAAATAGATTAAAAATTAGTGAAATATTTTGAAAATAAAACTATATAAAGAAAATGTCAATTTAAACAACTGGTAAAATTTTCAAGTTTCTACGACTCATACTTTTTGAATAATAACAAATATCAAAAATGCGGTTTTGTAAAAATTTAAATTCCTCACTCCTAAAAACTTTTGGTCTTAGTCCGGTTGAATTTTTTTTACAGATATTTAAAGAAAAACTTATGGAGAACCTTGTACCAAATTTTAAAAACTTAGTTATAAAAGAAAAAAATCTTACGATTTTTCAACCACAAAATTACTTGCAAATTTTCGCAATTTTGACATATTTCGTATAAATTTGAACTTTAAGCACTTATAAAAAAAAATTGTGACTAACGATTTTGGATTTTTTTTCATCACTGTGAGAAAAACTTATAAGAAACCTTGTATTAAATTTTCAAAATTTTCTAGCTAACCAAAAATTTTTTATCGTTATTTTAAAAAAAAATACTTAGAAAAATTGAAAATTTCATTTGTCTATAAATAGCTCAAAAAAAGTCGAAACACTTTGAAAATTAAACCCTGTATAGACAACGCTAATATAAACATCTGTTGCAAATTTCAAGTGCTTACAATAATTATTTTTTGAGTTACAGTAAAATTAAGTTTTCGTTTTTGTCAAAAATTGATTTTGCGTAAAAATTCCCGTTTTTTCCGTTATTTTTTTAAGGTTTTTCCCGCCGCTTTTGAAAAGTATTGGAAAATTTTCACTTTTGACTCCCCAAAGTACCAACTAGATTCACTTTCTTTGAGAAAAGGTACAACTTTTGAAAATCGAAGCATTATTACTGCTCCAAAAGTTGTCGTCAGACACACAAAAAAAAAAACACACATCATTGTAAAATCAATACATTCATCACTTCGTTGAGAATTACAATTACGTACAGTGTTATATACAATATAGCCATATAGGTACAGAAACATACTAGTACTTTGTAGTAATACATGTGGTCCAATCTTGCAAAATAATACTAAAGGTAAACAAGAAAATCATATGCAGTTTTTTTTATCAATAAAATTATATATTTCTAATAACAGTTACAATTATTCAAAAATCATTTAAATGTGAGTAAACTTTAATTTCTTAAAGTTTACTATAACTAGACTGTATAATATAGGCATAGTAAATTAAAAACCTAATGTAGATAATTATTACTAATTAGTAATTCAATACTTCAACAAAAGCAAAAAACACACAACAAATATGTAAGTTTATATATATATATAGTCAAACATTGTAATTTTATCATACAGTGGACTTTGAACACGCATTAAGTATTTAAAATTTAAATACACTGCCATACAGTTTTGAAGGTGTTTTGTATAAGGAACCCGCCCTACAGCACATTCAATATTTTCGCTATTTCCCTATTTTCCTCGTCAACTATTGCATAAGTAAAAGTAACCTAATTATCTGACTTATCAAATTCTGTAAAAAAAATTCTAAAAAAAAATATTTTTTATGAATTTTTCTCCAAAAACCAAATTTTTTAATTTTTATTACTACGTTTTCTAAAAATCTAATTACAAAACCAAATCTAATATTGGTCCTATCTATATAAACCCTTCAAAGAATGAAGCAGAAACGACCCTAGATTATTTCCCAGTTTTTTAACTGAATTATTTAGACTAACTTTGTTTTGTTAATTTCTCAATCTTAAATTCAAGACTCAACATATTTTTGAACAGAAATTTGATCTAAAGGTGTCACTGCATTGAACCTTGAAGATTTCAAGAAGATCAAAAACAAATCATTTAATATTAGTCCCATCTACCTAAAACCTTCAAGGATCGAAGAAAAAGCGTACCTAGATCATTTCCCAGCTAGTAAAAGTTTTTTTTATCCCAACTATTAAGGAGGTAAATTACGTGTTCAAAATTTGAATTTTTCAAAAAAAAAACTGACGGGAAATTTTGTTTGCTAATTTCTCCAACTTAAATACGAGACGCAGTTTTTTTGAGAATATAAATTTGATCTAGAGGTGTCAGTGCATTGAACCTCGAAGATTTCAAGACGATACAACCAATATTGTAGGAACTAGTACCTACTTCAAAATGTACATTCAATTTTGTGTTGTTAGTTCAAATATATATATACCAGGTGTATCAGATAGAACTGACTAAAAAAAAAATAAAAAATAATGCTAATTAAACGTACAAAAAAAATTTTGAAAATTATATAATTAATGAATAATTTAAGAAATATACTCATTTCAGGAAATTTCCGAAAATAATATTTTGAAAAAAGTTATTACGTACCAAATAAATTTATGCAAAAAAATATTGATATTTTAAAAAATTCTAAAAAATAAACTAATTGATTTAGATAAATATTTTTACCATCAAAATTTTTTTTTTAACCAAATTTACAAATTGGCTATTTTTGAATTTTTCCAATAAAAATGTAATCAAATTTAAATTTTTTATTTTTACTATTAAAAAATAAAATTTTTTTTTATATTGTACAAGTAGCGCAAGTGTCTCTTAATAATTAACAAAAAAAAAATTTTAAAAATATTAATTAGAACAAAAGTTATTCCAAAAGTCAGTTCTATCTGTTACACCCTGTATATTAGAGTGAATTGACCTATTATTTTATAGGTTTTAATATTTTATTCTTATATACCTATCGATTTACATTAATAAATAATGAGCTACACGCCTACTAAAATAAAATAAATGCAAAAAAAAAGTTCAAAATAATTATTACTTAAAATGTTATACAGACGTATACCATAAGGAAACGTTGGGTTATACGAAAAATCACTTAATGCGTTTTTTCAACTTTTTGCTACTCCGATTATGGGCGAAATAATGGTCGTACGTACTTCAACCATAGACCATTTTTGAATCTTCGTACATCAAAAGACCAGAATCTCGAGTTTTGTAATGATCGAACGAAAACTCAAAATCCAAAATACACGTAACTACGTAATTTTTTAAGTACAAAAAACACACTAAAAATCATAACTCTCGAACCAAAAGTCAGATGACCTTGATATCGGTACCCATCGATACGTCGTAAAGTCCTCTATAACATCCGACTACAAAAACAGCTCGCAGCGCTCAAAATCTAAGTGTCCGTGCCGAAAACCCCGAAAAACGCAAATTTTGAAGCCCCAAAAGTTGGAGAAAAACGGCTCGTATAGTCTCAACGCAAGACGCAAAATTTGATCACCGACCTCCAAACTATACAAATCTCGAGTTTCAGAAACGTCGCACAGAAACTAAACCTTTTCCAAAATACACCTATGGGGGCGGACCCCCGACTCCGGGTGTACGTTTAAGAAGGGCCTTAAACCGAAATGTTTGGGAACTTAAAAGTATATTATTTTATGTGAACGTCATCTACAACTTATAAATGATTTATCGAACTTTAAAAACTATTACATATTTACATACGTTTGTTCGCATTGGGTAATTACGCTAGCAGCATACAAAATTCTATGCCAGTAGTTTTACTAGAAGTAGTTTCCTATTCATATAATCACATTGATAATACATCTATTTAAGGGTGTTAAACATGAACAAATGTATTTTGTTATAACTTATAATAATAAAATATGACATGTCTTGAAATTTACTAACGCTGGACAATAGGTATAAACGTATAGGTACCTAGTAAGTTAGTAAATGACAGATGTATATTATAAATTATATATTAGGTATGTACTATTCAGAACTATTGTGGTCGTCTGTTTGTGGATGATATTAATCCCACATAGGAGAACGAGAAATGGCGAAATCCGAAGTTAATTGATAGAGAATTTTATGGAGATTCTATTTAATTGGTCGGTGTAACGAATTTTCCAGTTGTTACTTGTTAAATAGATAGCTTTCAAAAAGCATAAAAAAAACCCAAAAACACCATACAAAATTCGCATTATCAATTATCAAATAATATAGATTGTAAATTATGATAACGAATTATTAATTAGTGTAATCAGGGTTCATGATTTAGACGGTTACCACTTAAAATGTCAATAATTGAGGTTATGTTAAATTCATGGACTGATAACTTGCATTGGTTTTCAAATAAAAGCACGAAATTATTGAAATAACTTTTTTCATAATATAACTTTTATCATAGTTGAATCAGGTTGAATATGTAATTAATTAGGTAATTTCGATTTAGTCAGTTGGTACTACTTTTTTGAATTTATGAGCTTATCATTTTTCGGACAAGTGCTTATCACAGAATTTATTCTGTGTGCTTATCAAGTGCTATATTATGACAGTATGTTATTTTCGGATAAAATACGGTTCGGAAGAAATATTTTTCGGATAAAAAACGTTTCGGTTAAAATATTTTCGACTAATATATTTTCGGCTTACTTATTTTCGTGTATAATATTTTCTGATAAAATATTTTAGTGTATTTTACTTTCGTATAAAATCATTTTCGGATAAAATACGGTTCGGGTGAAATATTTTTCGTCGATAAAACGTTTCGGGTAAAATATTTTTCGGATAAAAAACGTTTCGGTTAAAATATTTTCGACTAATATATTTTCGGCTTAATTATTTTCGTGTATAATATTTTCTGATAAAATATTTTTCGTGTATTTTACTTTCGTGTTTAATAATTTTCGGATAAAATACGTTTCTAACAAAATATTTTTCGGTTAAAATAATTTT
>JANEHU010002488.1:0-20912 GCA_027563435.1 Nasonovia ribisnigri | reverse complement strand
AGTATAAGTAAGTTATTTTAATTTAAAAGCTAAATAAAAATGTAATTGATTAATCTTGAAAAAATAAATCATAAAGACTTATAAACCTAAAACATGTATTTTCATGATAACAATTTATATTGCATATTATATTTATATTACAGATACAGATTTGTTGCAGTTATAGCATTTGTAGAAGGTGTAGAGGGAAGTTTGGCCCATTACATAACATATTGTAAAAGATTACATGGACATTGGGAATACCACGATGACCTGTCATTAAGAGTTACTAAATGTAAATAAAATAAAAAGATCAAGCCACACACCATGTTATTTACAAGAGAGCAAAAATATTGTAAAATGAATGGTTAGAATAAAGTAGTAATAAAAATAAAAGTTGCGTAATTATAATTAATTATTTTGTCTTAAACACAATATAATAATAAAGATAAAAATGTATAATAGGAAATTATTATTTGATACAATTAAAAACAAGTAGAAACGTTGTAGGATTGAGGTATCTTCGACTATGATGAGTAAGTAAGTTTGTTGGACCCCTTTCCAAAGTTGTTGGGGACCAGAGTTCAATATTTTGAAAATAATAAATTTTTATATGAATAATAATAGTTGTAAAATGCATATTGTAGTGCTATATGGGAATCGGTCATTATACAATTTCAGAATATTGTTGGAGTGATTTTGCTTCATCTATGATGAGTAAGTAAGTTTGTTGGACCCCTTTCCAAAGTTTTTGGGGGCCAGAGTTCAATTTTATAAAAATAAAAAATTTTTATATGAATAATAGTTGTAGTGCTGGTGGTGGAGTTGACACTACAAACTTTGTAATTGATTAATTATTTTAATATTATCAAACAAAGTCCAACAAATGTCCAACAATGTTATAGGAGTATTGTTGGAAGAGTTTTGAAGTTTTTTTTGCATATGTAGTGCTGGGCATGTAGTTAGCACTACAAACTTTGATATTTTATAACTTTGAGTATAGCATCCATCAAATTCCAACAAATGTCCAACAATGTCCAACAATGTTATAGGATTATTTTTGGAAGTTTTTTAAAGTGTATTTTTGTACATGTAGTGCTGGGCATGTAGTTAGCACTACAAACTTTGAGGTTGAATAACTTTGAATATAGTTTCCAACAAATTCCAACAAATGTCCAACAAGTATGAGAAGAGTTTGTTGGAATGGTTTTAGATAGTTATGCCAACCTTGTAGTGCCAGTTTCACGTAGGTGATATTTACACCATTTTTGGAGCACCAGCTATTTTACACTCCGATAACGGCAGAGAATTTGTCAATAAAATTAAAACAGAACTCAATGAAATGTGGTGAGATATAAAAATCATGCATGGAAAACACCGACACAGTCAATCGCAAGGGTCAATAGACAGACTGACAGAGCCAATCGAGATGTTGAAGATATACTGGCTACTTGGATGGCGGAAAATAACTCAACTGACTGGTCAACAGCATTAAAATTTATTCAATTTCAAAAAAAACCGTGCGTTCCACTCAGGTACCCATTTTAATAAGATTATAATAAGCAAGAATTACAAATATTTCATATTTTAATTTATTTTAATTTTTTCTAAAAAAGTTTAAAAAAAAATTGAAGATGGCCATTTTGTAGAGTTTATTTTTTCTGAACATACGTATTGGCATTTCAACATTTTAATTTCCTGATTTTTAATATTTTTTCTAGTTTCAATTAAAAAACAAAAAGCTATCGCCGGTCGTACGACCACGCGGGTCACATGATTGATACAATCAAAACCACTATCGTATTAAATAATTCGTAGTTTTTTCGAAATTAGAAAAAATAGTAAAAATGAATGTTGCAACGTCAATAGCATGGCTGGACATTAACTTTAAACTTAACTTAAATTTTTCTATATTAACTTAACTTAACGAGTTAAAATAATTAATTAACTTGTCCTGCAGCCTTGCAAAATAGCTATCTTAAAAAACCAGAATTATGATATCTCCATTCGATTTATTTTAAGGTATAGGAAGATCGCCATATGAATCAATGTTTGGTTGCCCAGTGAGATTAGGAGTTGCATCAGTTGGTTTTCCGTCAGATCAAGTCGCCAATTTGAATACTGAAGAAGATATTGAAACTATTATAAACAGCCAATTAGAAAAATCTCCTATAGACATAGGTATATTATTTATTAATAATATTATTAAATATTGAAAACATTTTATTAATTATTTAATGTTTTTAATATTACTTAGTTAATCAACAACAACAAAATATACTTAGTGTTCGTGAAGAATCGGTGAAATGCTTAGAAAAACAAGCTAAAAAAATGATAAAAACATCAAACAGGAAGCTGAAATCTATAAATGTAGGGACTACTGTTCGAATACCAATACCTGATGTTGATAAGACTAAAGGATCACCTCGTAATTTATTAGCTGTTGTCACCGATATTTAAGACAGCTTGTACAAATTATGTAAGTGTTTAAAAATGAGAAAATTATAAGAAAAAATTAATTTTTTATTTATACAATATTAAGTACAGAAAATGGTTTCTTAAAGCACAGAAACACGTGAACAGAAATAGTTCCATGTGACGAAAACTTTCTCGATTTGAAGGAGACCACAAATTCAGCAAAAGAAAAGGAAATTACTCTCCGAGAGGCTGCCGGACATAACAGTATTGCTGGGACTCTGCAGGGATACCAAAGGTGTCATTGTGAAACAAAATGCCAAAATAATCGATGTGCTTGTCGAGCAGCCAAAAAGTTAAGTAACTCAAAATGTCATAGTAGTTTATCTTGTGAAAATAAATAAAATATATTTAGATAATAATAATAATCATGGTTATGTTGATAAATTATATATTACCAAAATTAACTATCGATTGTAGGCATTTTATATATTGCCTAGCCATTGTCAGCACTCAGCATTGCCTTACATAATTAGCCATTGCTAATATTGACTAGCCATTACTGATAATGGCTTATTTCCGACATTGACGGTAACATATACATAAATAATAATATTCACATTTCATTTATTATTTGTAAACTGTTACAGCAATTTTTGTTGATTGGTATATTGTAATATTTTTAGAGGCCTAAGTTATGGTATTTGATGGTACATACACCAAAGACCAAAAACTGCTGCATTCTTACTCTAATGATTAAATTTATCTATAAGAAAATAAGATTAGAAAAAAAAGAAATAGTATTTGAAAGTATCTACAAATACTTTTTAAATGTATTTGTATTTGTACTTGAATATTTTTTAAAAGTATTCTTTAGGTACAAGACTGCCTATATTACCTATACTGGCTATATCATAATTTATAATATAGTTTTATTATAAAAGTAAAATAATAGAATTGTTAATATTTTATTCAAACTATATTGTTTAAACCACCAATAATAATAATACGACAAAAAAAAAATATTTTTATCATGAAATTGAAAATTCTCAATATTCATATTATTTATTAATACATTATTATCACGGTTATAGAGGCGATTGGCAGTTTTACAGAATAATTTGGATTTTAAATGAAAAAAAAATTATAAAATTAACTAGTTACTCATTATAATAACGAGTTAATAATGACTAGATTATTTTACACATTAAAATCAACTAGTTAAGTTACAAAATTTCTGTAAATGTCGAGCTGTCATAGTTGTATACTAATAGCTAATAAAATAAAAAAAAAAAAAAAAAAGTTACAAAGTTATATGAATTAAAACTTACTAGTTAGTGCCCAGCTTTGATTATTGTATGCCAGGTTAACTAAACATGGAAAAAATAAGAGTACCAAAGTTCACCCTGTCCTTACCCCTAAAAAATCGCTCCTTGGGGTAGACAACTATTGGCAGTTATAAAGTGGTGACAATTTTATGAGAAGTTTTTTAAGACGACGCTCCACCCATGCATTTGTTGTCTCCGTCTTATAGACACGTACGACATTGACAATTTTCATTCACTAGTTTCAATAGTGTGCTGTTAGTTTTGATATTAGAGTGAATTGCTTTATTATCAAACTTTTAGGTTAGGTTATATGTTTTAAGAAGTCATACTGTCAACCCATTTTTAATTTATTGATACATTTTTTTTTAATTTGAAATTAACATTTTACAAAAATTAATAAATTATTCCTGATACAAAAACTATAAAAATGTATTTGATTTTTGATTTATCGATAGGTTGGGTAAGTCATAATCACTAAATTGTACACGATAGCTGTTTTAAATTCTCCATTTTTTTATAAAAAAAACAACGACTGTTCAGTAGAGGCCTGAGGTGTACACTAAGTTGCCTATCTACAATGCCGATAAATCATAATTCATAATTTTATCTTTGAAATTCATTGAAAATAAATTACATTCATATAAAGTAATAATTTATTATAAAGCATCTACCTAGACATTATATTAATTGTAATAAATTCGTGTATTCGCTTATAGAATGAACACTGAGTATACAATCACTGTGGTTATAATTTTAATTTCATATTTATTGGAGTGGAAGACTTCTAAAGGGAATGCAACACAGACTGTTTTGACAAAAACATACCAATATTTTTTTCATTATATCAATAAAAACAAGCTGTACCAATAATGCGATAAATATAAATCGGTAGAGACCATTTAGGGGTTAAGTGATCACAACAACCAAATATCTTCATGAAAATGTATTAAACACTATACTGTATGTAATTTTGGAAAAATTTTATTTAGTACAATACTATACAATTACCTCAGGAAAAAATCCTGTGTTGTTGCATAAATAAAAAGGTGCATTCATTATAGTCAATAGTCACTGCGAATACTTACTGAATACACATTACAAACATTATGCTACAATATTTTATATTATAATTTATTATACATATGTATTAATATTGCTAGGAAGTAGGAAGGACATTTGTATGCAGTCACGGAGGTGATAATATGAGATGAACTTGTTTGTATACAAATGTGAAATTTTTAAAACATGGTATTTGTTTTTTCAATTGTTATGAAATGTTTATGACTGGGCGCCGTTGATTATGTATTATATGTATTACGCGCATATATTATGATGTAGGTAGTTATCTAAAAAATATATAAACACAGTTATTTTTTACAGACATTTTAAGTCCAAATTTGGACGAAATTACATATTAAAATCAATTTTAACGAATAAAGGTATATATTATAATATTTTTCCAGTATCACTGATAATTTAAGGTTAATAATTAAATAATATGAATAATATTAATTAAACTTACCACCTACCGTATAATAACAATATCAATATAATTTAAAATATCCTAGACTGACATACCGTCTCCGCTCAAAGTCGTTTTTCGTATACAATGATATTATATCATTGAATTCAAATTTAATACCATCCATTGTACAGTGACCTACTTGAAACCTGCTGTACAGCGGAGCGACATCCACTTGACCCCCTTTTTAGATTTTGAGTGGTTATTTCACTTACCTATTTACATCGATGTACGGTATCTAGTATTGACTTAAACCTAACTTATATATCTAACAATATTATATTGTGACAAACGTATTATAATAACTGCATTATTTTAGGTGTAAGTATAAATTTAAAGCATTTAATGATTTTAATAAATGATTTGTACCTATACAGTTCAGATTTTGATAAAGTGTGTCTATAACCATAATATATAGTTACTTTAGCTTTTTTTTTATTTACAAAAAACTTAAAAAAATCATTAGAATATATTATTATAATATTAATCACGATTCTATTTAGAACATAACACTCTCAAATACAAGCTGTGCTTATAAAGATAGTTGTAGCTACCTGTAATATATCCATAATAAATGTATAAGTATGTATTTTTATGCTTCAAATAAAATTTTAATATTATAAATAATAAACAATAACTCTCAGTCAAATAGTCAACATAATGAATACCAAATAATCGAATACGTAGATAATAATTTTGGCACAAATTACAAACTCCCGATTAAGAATATCTACAATGTTTTTATTTTAATAATACATTCAATTATATGAACTTATATTATTATTATTTTATTTGAGATTTTGTTTTTAATTATATCAATCCTACAGATGGTACCAACACAATATTATTTTTTTTGCCTAACATTTCACAAATTGTTCGTATAACAGTGATGTGTAATATACCTCTTAATAAAAAAATACTACAAGTAGGTACTTGGGATAACAATAAATTACTAAAAATTAATTATTTTAAATGATGCAATTAAAATGTTACCTATCTTAAAAAAAGGATTATTGTTTTGTCATCAGAGCTACGCGTTTGAACTGAATCTACCCACGATATATATATTATACGCCATGGAACCGTTTATAATCATACCGGAACGTTACGGTTTGTTAACCATGGCGATTTCAGAGGTTTCTGATAGGACAAAGACCGATGGAAACATTGGCCTTTAAAAAATAAGGGTCACGGTATTTTTAAGAGTACCGGTTTCAATGAATTTGTCAGATTCTTACAAAATAGCTAAATAAAAATATAAGTAAAATAAAACAATTTATAATTACAATTGTATTTGTTACATCAAATGGTATTTTACAATACAGTATTAGGTACAACATAACAATTATTTATAAGAAATGATAACAAATCGTGATTAACAACAGGTTAAAGTAGGTACATTCAGAAAGGAGGTTATAGTTGGTTAAAAAACACGTGTTTATGTGTGGGGCGAAGATTGTCGCCAAGAACCCGAATGTTCACCCATCCGGGAACCAGCGACGATGGACGGTGCTTGAATACGCAGCACACATTAGCGACTGTGGCCAATTACCACGCCACACCAAGCCCCAATATATTATTAAATATTTATGTTGTATGATATTCTAGATTCATAAGTTATGTTATAATATTCTCTATTTTATACAATAACCTATGCAAAACGAATGTATACCCATGAAAATGTGGGGCCCATTATCTTCTTGAAGAATAAATTAAGATTAAATAAAATAAAAAAATTCCCTTGAGAGTAGCCGCGTATACATTAAAAGTGTTTATATAAATTTTATATAAACACTTTGTTAAGAATATAATTAGTATTATATTGGTGTCCAATATTTTTACTAGCAACAAACCAGCAGAGACGTACCTAATAAAAACAACTACAGTAATTATGTAATAGGTGTTTTTCTTGATATAAAAAAGACATTTGACACTGTAAATTTAGATCTATTAATTAGAAAGTTACACTATGCTGGGATAAGAAATATTATTTTAAAATTAATTAAGTCATGCCTAAATTATAGAACTCAAATAGTCAGGGTAAATTACGAATATAGTAATGTAAGTAATATTTCAATTGGTGTTCCACAGGGTTCTGTATTAGGCCCTTTACTGTTCAATATTTATGTTAATGGCCTTCTAAATGTTTCTATAAAAGGTGATATTTATAGTTTTGCTGATGATACGGCTATGCTTTTTAATAATAAAAGTATCGAAGTCTTATTTGATGAAGTTAATCTCTCATTAGATAGTGTTCGGAATTGGTATGATAATATTTTTTTAGAGTTAAATCTTAAAAAGTCTAATTATATATTATTTAATCTTAGACTTAATTCAATTACCTTGAATAATCTTGTCATTTGTCCGCATTCCTTAAATTGTAAAAACAAAATTGTATCCTGTTATTGTCAACATATTCAAAGAGTAAATCATATTAAATATTTAGGGTTAATATTTGATGATAAACTTAAATGGAATTATCATATATAGATAAATTGGTTAATACCATTAGGAAGTTATTTTATAACTTTAAAAGCTTAAAATATGTTTTAGATCTTAAACATTTGAGAATTATATATGTCTTTAGTTCAGCCCTTAGTTTACTATGGATTGCCCTTTTGGGGTGGTACTTATAAAGATTATTTGACTCCTTTAAAAATAACTATTAATAGTTTAATAAAAATTACTATCTCAAAGCCTTTTTTTTATCTAACAAAACAATAATTATATATTGATTTTAATGTACAACCTATATCAATATTATAAATCTTTCCTTTTACTTATATGTAAATATAGACATTGTTTGAATACCATAGAGCATAATTATAATACTAGAAATAAGTGTCATTCTAGTCTTAATTCTATTATATTTTATAAGACTGTAACTTCTCAGAGTACTATTTACAAATGCACTTTGTTGTGTCGTAAATTAAATTTAAATCTTATGAATTTTAATAATATTAACTCATTAAAATTATATATTAAGCTAAACCAGTTTGATAATGTTACACTTAATTATGATTTGTAAATTTGTATTTTTCTTTTTTCCATTATTTCTACTTTTATTTAATTAGATTTTATACTGTTATATAATTTAAAATTTGTTAATATTTTATACTATAAGAAACTCTCACTTTTTAGCACAAGCTTTTAGCTTTTTAGAAGTGAATCAATAAATTATCTTAACTTCATTCTATTATAATTTATATTATATTGTACTATTTTATGTTGTTATATGATATATTGGCGAAATAAACTTATTAATTATTATTATTATTTCCATCCAGAGATCGAGAACCCAGCCCGGAGGTATATTTCTGAGATTGTATATTTGAGGAATTGTTGTTTTTTTAAATGTTACCCTTATTTATGATACTAATTTTTTTAGTTGTTTGTTTATATACAACACCTAATGTATAGTATACGAAAGTTTCTTACGCCGCGTCGCATGACCGTATCCCACATTCCCACGACCAGATAAGATACGAATGAGCAATGAGCTCATATTTTGTGAAATGTATTTTGACGCTCATACTTACATAGAATATATGTAATTGTCTATGATATGACAATAATAACTAGGTAAATAAATTCCTAGTGAAATTTGAATGGATAACATCTAAATTCTACATAATATTAAATAATAGCATAATATACTGTAATATGTTATAAGAGTTGACACATAGGCGGTCAACCCAGTTTCACTTGGTTTGTTAGTGATGAAATATTTTTGAAAATAGATGAAATAATCTTTGTATTGTTCTATTATAATTATAATTTTTTTTTGGAAACATGTTTTAAAACAACAATATAATAAATTAACATAATAATATCTGAGTCAATAGTATTAAAGAAAAATATTCTACTATAAATTAGGTAAACAAAAGTAGTTACAATTTTAATTAGATACTATTTCTTTGGTAAATATATTACATAATAGTATTACCTTTATGAAAATAGCAAAAGTTGAAGCATCATGATCACCAATAAAAGAGAAAATAAAGCTTGATTGCTTGGTTCAGCATATCATACATATATGTAGGTATTCATCTATTGACATCATGTTCTTAGAAATTAATAAATTACCAATAAGAAAGTAGACCTAAATTCGATCATAACTTATATACTTTTACGTTAAACACGAATTGTTACCAAAGACCAATAATATATATCTACGATCTACATACAGTATTGTAAAATATCACAGTGCCAGCAGAATAATAATATATTATACCTAACCTGTTGAATGTCGGACGAATAACATTATTATAATAAGCATTTAGAAATTATTATTTATTAATTTTATAATAATACATTTAGACATACTAGGATATAATATTATATTAACTATGGCGACGACCTATTGCGTGAGTGCAATACAATCGTAGGACGAACGCTGATAATGTAATGTCACACATTTTGTAGGCAGGTACAAGAATATAATACTATATAATATACATTATAATTTCATAAACTAATCTTGTGACATAAAAGAAACCACTCGCAATCTTAGCAAATTATACAACAATATACCTAGTTAAGAGGAACTAGGAAGCATAGTTAATATGATACAAAACACTAACGTCTGTTCAATTATTATACGTACGTGAAAATGTAGAATAGATTATAGGTAGGTATTTCAGTATCTGCAGTGTAGGTAGTGCAGTTTCGAATAAACGATGATAACATTTCGAAACCGATAACTGTTGATTTTCCTCGACAACAAGAGATTCTCTGTGGTATTCGGTGTCGTAATCGCATGCGATATTCGGCTTGAACAAACAATACAATGCATAAAGATGAATTCCACCTAAATCTTTTTCCCTACAAGCAAACCGACAGCTGTTGACGACCTTGCACCGTGTCCATAACGTTATTGTTTAATCAGACCTGCTCGTCACGTCATCAACATAGTCTCGTCGTCGTTATTAGTTGTTAACACATCGAATTAATTAACTATATTATACTGCATATTGTCCGAAATACTATAGATATTATAGTAGGTACAGTGTACCTGGTACACGTATCTGCCTATGTTCAATAGGTAAGGACGTAAGGTACCCTATTGTCTTGTTATAGACGTTATTATTTTTTCTCTCGTAAATTTAAATGTGTCCCTTGTCATTTGTGTATTATATTATTATATCCTTTTTGATATAAGTATTTATATTTTAATCGACACAGATTAAGATTATATTTTGGTTCTTGCAGGTATTTATTATTATGTTAATTTATTCAATTGTTGTTTTCAAAAATAATTGTACTGGTGTCTAAATAATCGTTTGACTAAAAAAATTTAAATACCTATTGGTATACCTATTGGTATTTACCACCAAGATATTTTATTTTCAAGATTTTCAAATTATATTACACAGCTAAAACAATGATTATCAATAATTATGATATAATATTAAATACACAATACACACTATGTAATGAATAATGATTGACAAGTTAATAATTTTTCATTTATTTGTAGGTACATAGATTGGTACATAGTTACATACAATTTTTTCTGTTTAATAAAAATGAATATTTTATTTTTATTTTTTAAGTAGGAGTGTAACCTTATGTCTTAATCTTGAAACCGTCTTAACCTATATGTTAGGTATATCAGAAATAGTGTTCGAATAATTTTATGAAAACCTCAACGCACAAAATATATTAAAATATTGAATATTGATAAAATGTAGTTGTTTATTTACAAGAATTTAAAGTTTAGACACTATTGTTTATGTAGTATGCAATAATAATATAAACTGAACTGTGTTATAGTAATCATCCTGTATACCTACAATAAAATGGTGATGGAACGCATTAATTATTTAAATTATCTCCGTGTTTGAAATTTTCATAGTTAATGACTGAATACTGTTATCACTATATTAAATCGAAACTTCAAATTTTGTAAACAAATTGTATTTTATAAGATCAAAAATATTTTATACCGTCAAGAGTGGAAAAATTGAAACTTGCTTATTGGTATAACTTAACCTTATAACCTATAACCTTTACTTCGTGTTAATATTTTCTCCTCAAAGTTCTTGATTTTAAGCAAGTATTATAGGTATGTATAACGTAAATACGTTTTATACGTATTGAAACCCTGCAAGTCTTGCCCAATGATTGTCCAAATTGGATTTTATTTAATAATCGTATGATTGAATAGTTATAACTTGACGTCTAATCAATCAGAAAAAACAAATATAAAATATGTTAAATAGTATAAAATGTATTTTTATGCATTCTTATAGCTACATTTGTTTTTGCAAAATGTCTAATTTAATTTTAAAACTGTACAAAGTAACCCCGTTTAATGGTATTTTTTTAATGAACAGAGTACCTATGTCCTATACATATTAAAATGAATAGGTAGGTATATGAAAATTACATAATTCATATTTTTTTTTTTGGTAATAATTATTTTGAGTAAAAGATGAGAAAAACAGGTTTAGTAATTTGAAATCAATCGAAATCCAAATAATACGATTTTATAGGTACTTATACTTTGAGGATGTGTAAAATCCTCATTATAGGATATCCTAAACATTATAAAAATTGTTATATTTATTATTTACACATAATAAAATTTTTTTATATTATCAGTAATTACAATTTATATACCTACTCTAAAAGTTCAAACACATTCATTAATACACTCTTATAAATTATAAGCTATTCAATAATCACTTCCCGCGAGACTTAATTACGGCTGAAGTCGTAAATTGTGAATAATTTCGGTTCTGATTTAGCTTGTACAAATAATAACCATAGTCATTATTTTTTGTCCCATCAACATAATAAAAACAAATGGTATTTTTTTTTAATCCTATGTTGTGATGTTGTGATAGTAAAAATAAGTATCGCAAATGGTACATCGAATGAATGGGGAAATTATAAATCTATTATATAGGTAATACAATAATACGTATTAAATCTCGTCTCTCAGTATTTACGCACTATCATATGAATATTAGATTCTTTGGGTAAGTGTAATAGTTATAATGACAATCTATTTTTATAGTTAATGTTTGTAATCACTAATCAACTCTCAATCATAGACCATTGAAAATTTATAAATTGCGTTATCAATCACTCCGCGTGTACAACAATTTTAATTCAAAAATCCGATATCGTAAACATTTTTAATTCAAATGCTCTTAAAAAATTGATGTTACTTTCCGGTAAACTTTATTTTTTTTTTAAGGTAGAAAAATTTGTGGGAAATTCTCTTTTCAAATATATAATATGAGCTATGAAAAGAAAAAATTTAGAATTTCTAAATGAAAAAGGGGGTCAAGTGGATTTCGCTCTGCTGAACAGTAAGTTACAAGTAGATCACTGTATAATGCATGGTATTAAATTTGAATTCAATGATATAGTATCATTGTATACGAAAAACAATTCTGAGCGGAGACGGTATGTCAGTCTAGGATATTTTAAATTATATTGATATTATTATTTCACGGTAGCTGCTAAATTGAATTAATATTATTAATATTATTTAATTATTAACATAAAATTATCAGTGATGCTAGAAAAATATTATAATTTATAATTTTACTCATTAAAATTGACTTTAATATGTAATTTCGTCCAAATTTGAACTTAAAATAACAATAAAACATCGCTCCGCTCAGAATCTAAAATAACTCTGTTTATATATTTTTTAGATTTTTTGATTACAGTATGTACTATTTATTAGAATCTTTGTTTTAAATTTTCAATCCCTAGTTATAAAAACTGAACATTTTATAATTCTTTAATTACAATGATTGATAACTTTCGAGATTTTGATGAATTCTGTCAAAATTTAAACTTTAAATGCTTATAAAAAAAATGTGTGCCTATGATTTTTAATATTTTTCAATTGCTATTGTAACAATATATCAGGAGCCTTGTATTAAATTTTCATTATTTTTTGCCAAACAAATAAAAATTTATTGGTATTTATATAAAAAAAAACTAAAAAAATTGGAAATTGAAATGGTCCGTAAAAAGCTCAAAAACAGTCAAAATATATTCAAAATTAGATGGTGTATAGAAAATGCTTATGTAAACATTCGGTCAAAATGTCATGTCTCTACGGTCATTTATTTTAGAGTTATACCAAGAACCAAAATTCATTTTGTCGAAAAATGGTTTTCCATTAAAATTCATGTTTTTTCCTTCATTTTTAATTTTCACAGCGCTTTTGAAAACTATTGGTTATACTAACTGTAGTTTACTAATTTTAACTTTTGACCCCCCAAAGTACCAACTAGATTCACTTTCCTATAATCCTATCAGAAAAGGTACTATTGAAGAAAATTGAAGCATTTTTACTGTCCTAAAAGATGATGACAGACACAAAAAAAATTTTTAAAAAAATGTAAAAAAAATATAAAAACACACATCATTATAAAATCAATACATTCATCGCTCTGCTCAGAATCTAAAATAGCCTGAACATTATCGAAATTTTAATGAATTTTATCAGAATTTAAACTTTAAACGCATATAAAAAATAGTTGTTTTGAACTCCCATTAATAAACTAATTAGGAACCTTGCATCACATTTTCAAAATTTTTTACTCAAGTTAAAAAGTTTTATCGAGAATATTTTTAAAACAATTTACAAAATTCAAAAAATGTCTCAAGGCTATAAACTAGCTTAAAAGAGTCATAATATTTTGAAAAGTGTTACCATTCATGAAAAATTCTAATATAAATATTAAGTAAAAATTTCAAGGGTCTACGGTTATTCGTTTTTAAGTTGTATCAAAAAAGTTAAATATATTTTTTCAAAATTGATTTTGCTTTAAAATTACCACTTTTTTCACTTTCTTTTGTTTTTACTGGCGCTTTCTAAGACTATACGTCCCAAAAGGTTTAACTAGATTCACTTTTTTATCAGAAAAGATGCTGATGTCGAAATAGGAACATTTTTACTACCACAAATGTTGATGACAGACAGAAAATAAAACATATATCATTGTAAATACAATACATTCATTGGCTCCGCTCTGAATATAATACATAATTTTAGTTCAATCACAGAATATAACTATATAAAATATTAAACATTATGTGATGTTTGGGATATGGAGTCAAATTTCTTAGTGTAATCGTACTAAATTAAAATATTTTAAATGTACCTAAATATATTAATTAAATGATAATTTTTTTTTATTCTGCAGGTAGGTAGTTGTAGTTTTGTTATTTTCAAAATATTAAATTAATAATAGGTACTTACTTATATTTATAATACAACCATTTATTGTACTTATGTATTCAACTACAAAATTGTTGTATCCCTATATATATTATATATATATATATTTTATATTTATGCCTATTCGCATTAACGCGTTTTAACTTGTAAGAACACTCGTCACTCTCTTAAATAATGGTTTTAATTGTAATTTACTGTTGCATAATGCTCCAGTATTTATAAGAGGACGTTAAACCTCCATTTACGTTAAGTGTTGTCTCCGTCTAACTAACGCACAACATAGCAAATTTTATGTTGGAAAAAATATAATTGTAGTATAATATAATATAAATTACATTTTAAAACATAATATTCGATATTTACACATTTTATAAATATTTATTGATTACATTTGTTTAAAAAATTGTATTCAAGTTAATACAAGTTGTATTGATATAAGAAAAATAGTTAAAAGTATAACGAAATGAGTACTAAATAATTTTGTTTTATTTTGAGTGATATCTGACGCGTTCTATTCAATCATATAAGTATGTAACAAGGAGTTTCGAAAATAATGATAATATGTATAGACTATAGGTGTTATAATTTTCGTTAGTTTAATTAACTTTAGTTATATAATCGACTTTTTAAAGAGTCATACATTTTGTTGAACAATTTGTAGACCATATAGGCCTGTTACCTATATTCTGCTGTAAGTACCTATATAATATAAATTGTAAATTTATATAAAAATCTATTGTACCTATCGTATGTTCATATCTAGAATCTAGATTACATACTCATTGTAAGTCGTTAGTGAATAGTGGCATGTATTATGTAGGTATATTACTCATGGCTTAATAAAATAGTTGTTATTTAGCCATAGTATTATACTATTACCTTTATGACTATAAATTATAATTTATAACTATATAATGCATATTATAATATATACAAATCACATAAGTGATAACTGATAATATATAATATATGTATTAATTATAATCAGTAAAACTAAATGTTAAAATGTGAAAATAATGTGTGCACAGTTCTCTAAATAATCGTCCATATTATAATATGTTTTTAAACATATTTATATATGTGTGTTAACTATTGTTACCGTTACATCTACAAAATATCAAAAGTGAATACGATGACATGACTAATAAAACAGAATATGCACCAATAATTTTCAATTTAATAAATGTGTGTTATGGTTAAGAATTAAATATGAAATAGGTAGTTATATTTTCTCAATATAAATAGTAACTTAACTGTAGGTATCTGGTTCATATTATTTATATATTTAAAATATTGACGGTATATTTTATAATAATATAATACTATTCATAATTTGTTTTTCCTATATTAATAAAAAAATTACTCAACATCAAATATATCTAATTAGTTTTTTTTTATTTAGCTTTTAGTAATAAACTATAATAGCTCAACGGTTAATACATGTAATACAAATAAAATTATACAGATATCTAATTAGTTATAAATCAATATTATAATATTTATTTTACATTTTAGATTACCATAAGCACATAATGTTTAAAATCCATGTCATTCATCATATTTGTAGAGTTATAGTTTTGTAGACACTTAATTATAATATTTCTGTACGTTGTATGTTTTGGTGATATTTTAATGTTGGTATTAACTATTAATAAACGTACCATATTTGTTTATAAATATTTATAGAAAATAAAAATACGTAGTTAGGCTTAGGTTCTATTGTATGTATACAATTTTTTTAAGAAAATCATATATTACCTGCACCTAGTTATCTCCAACTTACTAGTTACAGACTAATACTTATAATAATATGCGTTCTGGCACTTGTATAAACCAATATATAACAAAACACACAGGTATGAGATAAGTATTGAGATCATTACTTAGTGGTTAATGAAGACAACTGAATAGATAAAATAATGGAAATATAGATTTAACTTACTATTTAAAAAATACGGGCGCATCATTATTTTTATGATAATAGTAAAATACCTACATTAATTAATAATAGCAACAAAACAACTTCATAACAAAAAATATTCTTGTTATTTATATTTGCATGATTCAGCGGTATTTTAAATTTCTTTGTAACTTTTTTTTTAAAACAATAAATAATATTATGTACATATTTTTAATTTGCTAATACAAAATTATTCATTCTATTCGTATAAAATAAAAATATATTATGTAAGTATCTATAATAAATTATATTTAATAATAATATGTTTTCTCCTTTGCTTGAAAACGGTACTATACAAGGGATTACCTACCTACCATGAATTTATGCTAATAACCATTAATCTAACCTTTCCAGACTGGAGAATAAAATATAATCTGTTTAAAACATTATTTAATTTGAAATAGTATACTTTTTTTTTTTTTTTTGTAAATAATAAGAAAGCGTGTACACGAACGAGACGGCGGGATGTCACTATAATATGTCAGTTTAATTATATTACAAATCTTATTATAATTATCAGCTGTTTTGTGTAATACTTATACTCTTAAAATATATTTATAAAACAATTAGTAATCAATTTATTCGATATTTTCTAAGTCAGTAGTTATTAATTATTTTATCAATTCTAGCATTTATTGCTATCATAAATAGTATACGTTGATAACGTTATTTGCTCTCATTTTTAAATGTTTCACATTTAAAAGAAATTTCTTTAGCAATTCCTATAATCCTATCATTAGTTGTTTTTTTTTTCAACTAAAATTACTTTTGTTCCATATTTTTCACATCGAATCTGTAGACATAGAGATCATTTAATGGACCAATATAAGTAGCACACAGCGTTTAAATATTAATATAGGTAGGTACTCATTACAGAAATAATGCTTCACGGTTTATAAAAAATAATTATTTCTAATACTTATGATGCGGTCAAAAGTTCAAAATTGCAAACAATCATGATTTTCAAGAATAATTAGAATGTATGGTGTTCATAACCTATAATAAGGTGTTTAATTTAACGTAAATAATTTTAGGCTTTTAGTATTTATTTTAGATTCTGAGCGGAGCGATGAATGTATTAGTTTTACAATGATGTGTGTTTTTTTTGTTTTTTGTTTTTATTTTTTATTTTTATTTTAGATTCTGAGCGGAGCGATGAATGTATTGGTTTTACAATGATGTGTGTTTTTTTTTTTATTTTTTTTTTTATTTTTTTTTTTATTTTTTTTTTATTTTTGTGTCTGTCATCACGTTTTAGGACAGAAAAAATGCTTCGATTTTCTTCAATAGTACCTTTTCTGATAGGAAAGTGAATCTAGTTGGTACTTTGGGGGGTCAAAAGTCAAAATTTCCTAGTAGTTTTCAAGAGCGCCTGGAAAAACAAATGAAAAATTATGGGAAAAACGGGAATTTTTACGGAAAACCAATTTTCGACAAAATCGATTTTGGTTTTTGGTATAACTCTAAAAGAAATGACCGTAGAGACATGAAATTTTGACCGAATGTTTATATAAGCATTTTCTACACACCATATCATTTTCAAAATATTCTGTCTTATTTTGAGCTGTTAACGGACATTTTAAGTTTCCAATTTTTTTAGTTTTTTTTTCTATAAATGTCAATAAAATTTTATTTGTCAGGTAAAAAATCTTGAAAATTTAATAGTAGGCTTCTAATATATAGTTTCAAAGGCAGATGAAAAATATTAAGAATCCGTAGTCACAATTTTTATTTATAGGTAATCAAAGTTCAAATTTTGACAAAATCGTAAAAATGACGAAAATGTGCAATTTATTTTGAGTTAGGAATTCATAAAAATTTTTCTTTTTAAATCTAAGATTTGAAAATGTAATACAAAATTCCTCATAAGTTTGCCTAATTTTATCAATAAAAAAAAGTTTATAAGCAAGTCATAAAAAATTTTTATGAGCATTTTAAGTTCAAATTTGTACAAGATTAGATATTCACTCGATTTCTCATGTAGCGATTTTCTTATTTTGTTGCAATTCAAAATCAAATAACTGTAGATGCATGAAAATTTCACTGAATGTTTATATAAGCTATTTCTATACACCATCTATTTTGACTGTTTTTTTGAATATATTTTGACTGTTTTCAGCTTTTTACGGACGATTTCAGTTTTCAAATTTTTTAGTTTTTTTTTCTATTAATATCAATTACATTTTATTTGTTGGGCCAAAAATAATGAAAATTTAATACAAGGCTCCTGATATATTATTACAATAGCAATTGAAAAATATTAAAAATACATAGGCACACATTTTTTTTATAATCATTTAAAGTTCGAATTTTGACAAAATTTATCAAAATCTCGAAAATTATCAATCATTGTAATTAAACAATTATAAAATGTTCAGTTTTCTTAACTAAGGATTGAAAATTTAAAATAAAGATTCTAATAAATAGTACATACTGTATTCAAAAAATCTAAAAAATATTTAAACACAGTTATTTTTTATAGACATTTTAAGTTCAAATTTGGACGGAATTACATATTAAAATCAACTTTAACGAGTAAAAGTATATATTATAATATTTTCATAGCATCACTGATAATTTTAGGTTAATAATTAAATAATATGAATAATATAATTCAACTTAGCAGCTACCGTAAAATAACAATATCAATATAATTTAAAATATCCTAGACTGACATACCGTCTCCGCTCAGGATCGTTTTTCGTATACAATGATATTATATCATTGAATTCAAATTTAATACCATCCATTATAGTACATTGATCTACTTGTAGCCTACTGTACAGCGGAGCGACATCCACTTGACCCCCTTTTTTATTTTTATTTTTATTTTTTTTTTTGTGTCTGTCATCACGTTTTGGGACAGTAAAAGTGCTTAGATTTTCTTCAATAGTACCTTTTCTGATAGGAAAGTGAATCTAGTTGGTACTTTGGGGGTCAAAAGTAAACATTTTCCAGTAGTTTTCAAAAGTACCGTGAAAAACAAATGGAAAATTAAGGAAAAAACGGGAATTTTTACGCAACATTGATTTTCGATAAAATCGATTTTGGTTTTTGGTGTAAGTCTAAAAAAAATGACGGTAAATACATGAAATTTTTACTGAATGTTTATATAAGCGGTTTCTATATACCATACCGTTTTCAAAATATTTTGACTTATTTTGAGCTGTTTACAGACATTTTAAATTTCCAATCTTTTTGGTTTTTTTTTTTTTTAAAATCAATAACATTTTATTTATTCGTTAAAAATTCTTGAAAATTTAATAGAATGCTCTAATATATTGTTTCAAAGGCACATGAAAAATATTAAAAATCTGTAGTCACAATTTTTTTTTTTAAGCATTTAAAGTTGAAATTTTGACAAATTACGTAAAAATGACGAAAATTTGCAAATTATTTGGAGTTAGAAATTCATAAAAATTTTTCTTTTTAAATCTAAGGTTTTAAATTTTAACACAAGATTTAACGTAAGTTTTTCTACTTTTATCAAAAATAAAATATCTAAAAGCAATTAAAAATAATTTTTTATGAGTGTTTTAAGTTCATAATTTTACAACATAGGATATTCACTCGATTTCTCATGTAGCGTTTTTCTTATTTGGTTGTAATTCAAAAACGAATAATTGTAGATGCATGAAAATTTCACTAAATGTTTATATTCTCATTTTCTATACACCATTCAATTTTGAAAATATTTTGATTTGTTTTGAGCTGTTTACAGACATTTTTAGTTTTCAATTTTTTTAGTTTTTTTTTTTATAATTGTCAATAAAATTTTATTTGGTGGGCCAAAAAGTCTGAAAATTTAATACAAGCTTTTTTATATATTATTACAATATCAGTTGAAAAATTTTAAAAATACATAGGCACGATTTTTTTTTATAAGCATTTAAAGTTCGAATTTTGACAAAATTTGTCAAAATCTCGAAAATTATAAATCATTGTAATTAAAAAATTATAAAATGTTCAGTTTTTATAACTAAGTGTTGAAAATTTAAAACAAAAATTCTCATAAATAAATCATACTGTAACCAAAAAATCTAAAAAATATATCAACACATTTATTTTTACAGACATTTTAATTTCAAATTTAGACAAAATTTCATATTTAAACCAAGAATAATGATTTTAGTTATTTTGATATAATTTAAAAATATTATTTGTTGGTATATGACACTTTTAGAATATATTGTTATATTTTATATACACGCAATGGCATTTTAAAATATAATTTTTTTTGAGAAAAATGAATTTAACCAACTATAGTAAATACTAATACCTATAATACTAAAATTAATTAGTTTATTCACAATAATATCATCAAATACATTTAGACTTAGTAAGATATTATAGACTGACTGACCGTCTTCCCTCAGAATCGTTTTTCTTATTCAATGATATTATATCATTGGATTAAAATCTAACACAATCCATTACAGTGACTCACTTATAACCTACTGTACAGCAGAGCGACATACACTTACCCGCCCTTTT
>JANEHU010002487.1:0-25868 GCA_027563435.1 Nasonovia ribisnigri | reverse complement strand
CGATCTATTTAATGTTCTCGAACTATAAGCTACCGGAAGGTCAGATCCGATTTGACCTTGCGATAGGATTGCTCCCAGCGCTTTCCCGCTTGCGTCTGTGGTTAAAATAAATTCTTTCGTAAAATCTGGGTATTGTAAAATTGGTTCCGAACAAAGAATTTCCCTTAATTTGTCGAAAGCTTGCTGACAATTTTCATCCCAGTTAAATTTTATATCCTTCCTTAATAAATTCGTCATTGGATTTGCTATCGCACTATAATTATTTATGAACTTCCTATAGTATCCACTAAGTCCCAAAAAACTTTTTATTTGTTTAACATTCTTAGGTACCGGAAAACTCATTACTGCGGTAACCTTTGCCGGGTCTGGACAAAGTCCAGCTTCCGTAACTATATGTCCTAAAAATAACACTTGTCGTTTAAGAAACTCGCACTTGTCTGGTTCTATTTTTAAATTATGAATACGTAAACGCTCGAATACATTAATCAATTTATTATTATGATCGCTTAAATTTTTAGCATAAACTATTATATCATCCAAATATACTAAACATTTGATTCCAATTAATCCCGATAAAACGTTTGCCATCATTTTCTGAAAAGTTGACGGTGCAGAACTCAAACCCATAACCAGTCTCTTAAAATGATAATGTCCCTGTCCCGTTGAAAAAGCTGTAAGTTCCCTAGATTCTTTTGCTAACGGTACCTGATGGTACCCCGCCCGTAAATCCAGTAAACTAAACAGGTGACATTGACCTAACTGATCCAATATTTCCGTAATATTCGGTAACGGATGAAATTCGTTTAGTGTTACATCATTAAGCGCTCTAAAATCTATCACTATTCTGAACTTTTGTTTTCCCGAAGCATCAGCTTTCTTTTTAACTAACAAAAGTGGTGCATTGAAGGGACTCATAGATTTCTCTATAACGTCGTCCTTTTGCATTTGTTCTATCTGTCGTTCAATTTCGCCGTGTTGCGAGTATGGTAATCGATAAGGCTTTTTATAAATCGGAATTAAATCCTTAGGTACTTTAATTACATGCTCTGCTGCTGTAGTACTAGTAAGGTAATCCCCTTCTAAATGAAAAATATCCGAATATTGTTCACAAATTTTTATTATTGATTTGCGTTCCTCTGCATTCAAATGATCGCTTCTAATTAAACCTTTTATTTTGTTAACTCGGTCAATGCTATTATTGTTTATATTCGGAATTTCATTAACTTCCGTGTCAATGTCATGTTCATATGATATTTTATGAATCTGACCTACTTTAACGCTCTGTGCTACTTCCGATATATTCATTACACTTATTTTTATTTTACCGTCCCTGACTGTATTATAAATGTTAGCGCAATATACATCCGGTGATAATTCTTGTTTATTTATTAAAATATTTTTATTATTCATATTCTTATCTGCAATCTCTATATTTACTATCGTTTCCGTTCTCGGTTGCAACGTAAAACAAATATCATTTTCTTTTATTTCATTAATCGTATCGTTTATTACTAATATATTATTTGCAATATCTATAACCGCATGATTTGCTACCAAAAATGCGTTACCCAATATTCCGTCTCCGGAAACAGGAAACTGTATATCAACCACATAAAAATCTGTTTTAAATTCGTTATTATTTATTATTAATTTAATTGTGGTTCGTCCTATTGTAGGTACGATTTTTTCATTAATCCCTTTTAAGTAAATTTTCTCTTGTTCATTTATTTTAGTTTCACTTATTAATCTGTTTATTTTAATTAAATTCAAATCGCTGCCCGTATCTACTAATAATTTTATTGTTTCTGTATTAAAGCTTGGTGATGATAGTGTTATATGATTTTGGTCAATTATTGTTGTGATGTGTAAACATCGCTTTGCGATTCTTGCGGGTCGAAAATCTCGTGCACTAACCTGACCCCGCTGGGCTGGCGCACATCCGAGTTTTTCGCCAGATTTGCGTTATTACGTTCATTACGTTGCTTTGTAAAACAATTCGATATTTCATGACCAAGTTTATTACAGTAACTGCAATGTAATGATCTATCACTATTAGAATTATTATTTAAATTCACACGTGTATTATTCGATCCATTATTATTATATCGGTTGCCTATTTCCGCTTTGTCCTTGTCTATTATTCTGACGAGATTGCCAACAATCTCGAGCAAAATGATTTTGTTTACCACAATTGTAACATCCGGTGCCACTTGCATTGCGATTAGAATTATTATTTCTCTGATTACTAATATTATAATCTTGTCTACCATATCCGCTATTATATCCGCCGCGATTATTACTAAAATTATTATAACCACTATTTTGTTGATTAAAATTATTATTTCCACCGTTTCGATTTCTATACATGTTATTTCCGTTATTCCCCTGATTTTTATTATAATTATTATTTTGACGTTTTATATTCCCATTGCTTTCATTATTCACTCCCTCTCTATTAAAATTCTGTAGACACTTTCCCCAGGAGCCATTCTCGCACAACTTAACCCTATTGTTAGTGCTCTCTCCGAAACTCTATGTTCAAATGCTCCCTGTAAAATAGATTTTATACTTTCCCAAGTATCTGTTTCCCTATATTTGCATGCTTCTAAAGCATTACCTGCCAATTTTGAATTTATTATTTTTAACAGTAACGGTCTATCCGCAGATGTTACTTCTTTAATTGCTATTTCGCAAGTGTTTATAAATTACGCCACATTTTTCGAACCAACGCATATTGGTATTATGCTACTCCATTTATCAACGTCCATTTTAATTTTTCTTTCTATCTTGTCTACGCTCTTTTTAACTGCTGATTCCAACTGTACGTGCTTTACAGTAGGATCGGATCGTAAACCTGCCCTCTTAGACTCTCTAATATCAGGTTCAAGTGTTTTATTTAGTAACTCCTTCTCCCTTAGTTCTTCCAAATATTTTTGTTTACTAGATTCTGGCGAATTTTCACACGATTCGTCAGTATTTAAATCAATTAACGCGTCAGTTTTTATTTCTTCTTTTTTATCGTTTACCTGTACCCCTTTATCCTGTGTACTATTTTCGCCTACTAATTCATTCGCAGAACTACCTGAATCGTTATTCATAAATATAATTTCCTCATTAAAATATATTTAACTTAAATTAAAATATTTTTTTTCGTTATTCCAAAAAAAAAAATCCCTTATGTATTTACTACCAGTAATACACTTTTTTATTTATTCTTACAATTATTTATTCCTTACGACAAAAAAAAATATCTATATTCCTATATTCTTTCATAAATTAAATAATAAATTTTATTTATTATTTACGTATATTATTCCGCGTCGTTTATACGTTATACAAGCTCGCACTACAGCGACACCTTTATTCCACTATTACAACCATTATTCCGTGATTGAACATTATGTATTATTTTCGGTTAGCTACTCCCAAAATTCTTTACAATAATTATCACTTCTATTAACACTTTTATAACTTTTCCTATCTATTTTAAATAATCACTTTTAACCAATATACTTATTCTATTTATAATAATAGTTATTTAACTTCTTATAATCAATTATTTACGTATTATTTTATCTTATAAAATATACTTATTCTAGGCATGCCCTAACTTTATTTTCACTCTGGAATCCCAAGTTCCGTATATAATCTCAAATTTCTTTCAATATAAACTCATATAATTTTCCCATAAACATCAATATGTTTCTAAATATTCTGTGTGCACACCTCTCAATAAATTCCACAATAATCTTTATTTTGTAATTTAGGACCTATCTGTCCATAAATTCAATTAAACAACACGTAAGGACTTACTCTTTGCCTATATTAATTATACCTCAATTATTTTATTCAACACTATAATATTCCATATATTATATTCAACACAATTATTTTCTCATAACTTTTATTCATCAATTTAATTCTCAATAACTTTTATTCATCAATTCAATTCTCAATAACTTTTATTTCCCACATATAATTCTCAATTATTTTTATTCAACACATTTATTTCTCAAATGTTTTTATTCAACACATAAGGCTTACCACTTTGCCTTAACACAAAAAATTCTTTACTCAATATTCTCAATAACCAATTATTTATTCACTTAAATCTCACAATATTTTATTCTCAATATATATCTCAATTCATATATTTATCAACTTTATTCTTCTTTTATTATTCCATCAACAATTTATTTCCTTTATAACCTTTTTTTTCTATTTATTTATCCTTCACAATTATTTAAAACAAATCCCTTTTATTTAATTCTTTCTTATAACTTCATTTATTTAATATCAATTATTTTTCAAACATATATTCCTTTTTATTCACTTTTATTCAACCAATTATTTATTCTTTTTTTATGTATTATTTTTATACGTCTATAAAAATAATATTCCTTCACCCCAAAAAAAAAATACAGTATTTTATTTAACGTTAGTATCCTTAATCTAACGGAAACGTGACCCCAAGCTACAATTCTTAATATTTATCATCAATTTGTCAAACTTACGCAGTTGCTGCTTCTGCTACCCAATGTCTACTCATGTTTACTTCAGTTGTTCGTGCCTCGCTGAGTCGCTCTCGTAGATTCTTGTTATGCCCCGGAGTCGTTGAAAAGGTGATCAATCCTCCCAACAGTGATCCTTGATGGACTGCCTCCGCGGAATCCTCAACTTGACCTGGATTCCTGTGTAGGGCCTCGTTCCCGACTGCGCCAGATGTAGTAAGCCCCAGCCAGTTCCTTGTACATGAACTCGGCTGTGCCACAATATAGTAGCCAACTCGCGAGGTTACCAGATGAAATGGTCAAAGACTTGACTCAATTGTAAAATAATCGTAGACAGACTGTATTTCTACTGAATGTAATTTATTTATTCAAACACTGAACGTTTATTCGTAAAATATTAAATGTAACAAAAATATTCTAAGTACAATTGATGATTAATGGAAATATTTCTAAGTCCAGTTTAATCGTAGAGTAGAGTGACGAGAAGGTGCTCAGAGTAGCTTGGTCAGATCACGTCTAAAAAACAGGCTGTTTCGGGGTCCCTTATATATCCCGTTGGTCTCCCCCCAGCCACTGATAGCGCGCATCCGGGTTCTCGCACGTGCCGGATGCTTATCTATTCTCAGAATGCTTACGCCTACTCTTTCCTGTCAGTGTTGTCCGTGTAATCCGGTACTCGCAGATTAGATATTTGCGCATATATTCTTATACACATAATAATATATATATATTATTATTATATTTCGGCTGTCTAAATAGAATAGTTCTTGTTTTCTTGGTATTTGCATATATCGTGTTTTACCGGCTGCCCTTCACTTCCTAGAATGGTTGTTTTGCATGCCTTGTCCTTCGGACGTACCCCCTATGTTAGTTATACATTAATACTGTTGTTTCGGGTCACTGGCTCCTATCAACTATTACTATTGTTCCGGGTCACTGGCTCCTAGCAAAAATACAATTTTAAAATTTGACTCGAAGGATTCAAATAAAACTTTATAATTAATTATAATGTGTTTTTAAAACTGTTATCAGAGTAAATCTCAAGTCAGTACGTCTGAACGAGTATATATTGATATTCTATTTTGTCCTAAAATGGAAGTGTGCGGAATCCCCTAAAGGTTAGATTATTATTTTTAGAGCAGTTTAGAGTGTTTAGACCCTTTTGCAGGTCATTTATCGAAGTTAATTAATTTTTTTAAAAGATTTTTACCTAAAAAAGTAACTTTGTAACGTGCTAACAAGTTTTTTACCTCGAATATGACTAACCATAATTTTTCAAACCAATCCGGAATTGAGACCATTACAAAAATCATTAGGATTTTGATGGATTCATTATGATAGATCATTATGAAAATATTCTTGATTCTTATCGGCTCGATCAACACTTGTCGAATAATTAGTAGGTAATAATATTAATATGGTTTTTATTTTTGACATTCATACAACCATACATGTTCATTTATATACATATTTCATACATTATTTAGTATATAAAGTACCTGTATAACATAGTTAAGTAATACGCAAATACGGGTATCGACGTATTATACAGGCCCCTAATTATATGCCTGAATACTCAATACATAGCCGATATAGCTACCTAGCAAGTATAATGAAATCTCAATTTTTTTCTGGAATCTGAGTAACATCTATAAAAACGCTGGACGCTACTCAATATTTTTCCTCTACAATGATAATAAACTACTTGACTTGTAATATTGTTTGCTATAACGACTTAAATATAGTTACCCTATAATAGATGGCTACGTAATCATACGTAGATGGCATCACTGGCAGGGCCGGTTTTAGACTTTCGGATGTCCAGGGCAAATCTATTTTTTGAGGCCCCTACCTAGCAGTAAAAAATAAAAATTGTCTATGCAGTAAAGGAAAAAAAAATAAAAATTTGCATGATTCCCCTTTAAAACTATCTGCTTAAACTTGTTTATTTCAACTTTATATACCTATCACTATTTATGCTTCACAAATCAAAATTTAATAATTTATTTAAAAATAGCAATTTTATAATAATTTTATTAAACTACACTGTTTAGCATTCAATTATATTTACAGTTGTCAGTTTGATTAAATGTAATATACAATAAATACTAAATAGTACAATCATGATAAAATCTAATAATTGAATAATTTTAAAGTAATAAAAAAATTAATACATTTTTATAAATATGGTACTTTTTTTGATTTTTTTGATGCAAAATCGTGTATAACTTCATCAAATGATAAAGAATCCAGTACATCACTTCCAATGCTCATAATGGATAACAAATTTAATCGATCATTATGCATTGAAGTTCTCAATCTATTTTTGATGATCTTCAATCTTGAAAATGTGCGTTCGCCACTACAATTAGTAACCATTATGACAAGATGTATGCGTAGTGCAACTGCAATATTTGGAAAAGCTGTATAAACGTCTTTTTCAATTAATGTCTTATACATAAAATGTTCATTACTCATTTGTGTTGGTTTAGAATTGCCATAGGTACGAGTAGTACGGTGTGCCCTATTTACTTAAATCATTGGTTTTATAATATCAAATCAATACTTAAATCAAATTTAAGAACAAGTTTTTATGAACTACCTATTTAAAAGTAACTAAGCAGGGAAGTGTACATTACAATAAAACTTACAAAATGTATTTCGGATGAGGAAAAATTCAAAGTTGTCTGCCTCCACACAGTGGACTTGAAATTCTGTATCATACACTAAACAAAATTACGCACACTAAAACTGAACAGTGAACACACAATTAATGTGTCACTGTTTTGTTGCACGTGCACGTATTCAGTCAATAAAGAGCATAATATAGATAATTACTCAAAATCAAAATAACATAATGACCTGCGAATTTTAATATTATGGTAAAGTAATGCGTAGAAGTCAATGTTACGCTTTATCAGACTGTTTTCCGGGTATTACAACCGTGGTGTATAAAAATAAATGTATATTTAATCAAAGCCTATATGTACTGAACTATTTGTGTATTCGCTGGATGCTTCAATGCCATACTGTTGTCGCGTAACATCTTGACGTACTAATTTTATAGACCAAATAATATAAATATAAATCAATATTTTTTTTTTTAAATTGATATTTTGTTCATAAATTTCTGAAATTAGATTTTTAAAGTATCAAGGTTTTCGGATGCCCCCCTAATATCTGCTGCCCGGGGAAATTGCCCTTAAAAGCCTTCGTCAAATTCGGCCCTGATCACAGGTATATCATTACTTTCATAACCATACTAAATATATACCTACAACCTTTTTTTTTTTCTTTTTTTACGTAGAAATCAGTGGCTAGGGGTGGGACAGACGTTAGTCATTTCACCCCGATATACCAACAACCTACTATCGTACTAAACTACTATGCATAATTATATATTTTATTATATATGGTTCAAACCTTCCCTTAAAATATGGAAAGTATATAAATGTATTTATAAACATTTAAAACTAGTAACATATTTTAAAGTGTTTTTTTTCCATGATAAACCCCTCTCACAAACCCATATTAAAATTCTGTCCAAGGCACTTAAATTATGTCTTCTAAGCTTTGATAACATCTTAATGGGGATCGGACGCTACTTAATTGTGTACCTGGGGTGCCATATTCCTAAATACACCACTGCTTTACACTGTAAAGTTTTAGTCAAAAGCCATGTGTGTTTTTTTTTTTTCAAAAATTAGTGTTTTACAACTTGACATTATTCATAATATTTACTTTAAAACATTATGCATATAATAGTAGTAATCATTGTATATCCAATCTATGTTTTTATTACAGGATTATTTTAGAACCAGACGTTAATAAAAGAGCAACCATGAATCAAGTAAAACATCATCCGTGGGTTAAACAACAAAACCCATATTATACCCATTGAACTACCAAGGAAATTCACAAGTTCTATACGTTCCGTAAATGTATCGAAGCAAAACTATAAGACGCCAGAACTCGGGAAGTACTTATTAAAATTTCACAGTGAAAAACAAATTCTTTAAAACTAAATATTTAATAGCAAACACAAGTAAAAACAAGCACTTATCTCATATTCAATGTCGAAGATGTCCCGATATAATATTAAACGTGTGGGTATCATAATGTACCTATTCTTTTTATAATAAACTTAAATTTTTGAGTCGATTTTGATTTATATATTAAGGGCTGCACACGAATTGTGTCTCTAAAACCGAAAATATACATTGTGTCAAACTGTCAACTTATACATTTATACATTGATAGCACGTTTAAATGTTACCCTAAACTATTCTATCGATTATGTTTATGTATTGTTCATGATGCTAATATAATAATATATCTATAATCGTGTAGTTTTTTTTATGATCAGACAATAATACCTACAACAGTATATAAAAATGCGTTTTATCAGGGTCGAGAGGCCTTCACCACAGTTGGACAGGAGCCTGCTTTTATAGATACAATAAAAAAAAGTCAAGGTAATGAGCTAAAAAAATGTAATATTTATATTTTATAAATTCAATTGTTGTAATTTTTACTAACCATAACTACTTTTATTACTTGACGTCAAATGAATGTCAAACGAGTACCTAAATGATCAATACAAAATTTTCAAAGGTGAAAATTATAAAAATAACCATCTTCCAAATGCTCTGTCCCCAAAATAGTGTTTACAGAAGAAGAAATTGCTGACCAACTAAAATATTATGATATTTTTGACACATTTGCTAATTTAAGATGTAGGAAGGTTAATTTATAATATCTAAGATTCTGAGCAGGACCAAAGAATGTATTCATTTTACTTTGATGTGTGTTTTTTTTTTGTTTTGTTAGCAATATTTTGGGTAGGAAGTGTAACCTGGGTAAGTGCATCAGAACTATTATAAATTATACTCGACTTACAATATCTATGAAATTTGTTAACAACATATTATTTTTCACTGTTATGAATTTAATATTCTTATGTTCAAAATTAATAAATATGTATAATTTATTTACAAGAAATGTTCTTTAAAGAATTACCAGTGATCAAAACTATTTTAAGTTTACCCTACATTAAATTATAACAATGTGTTGTATAGCAATTTTGGTTATACGCTTAATTCAACAGTATCGAATATACAGTATTAGAGTAAATATTAAAATTTGTTTGGATTTTAAAATAATAAGTGCATCAGCACTATTATAACTTATACTTGACTTAGATATAACTTATAGATTTATAATTCTTCTCCAGTGTTCAACATTACCAATTTTTTTGAAGTCAGCGAGTTGATCAATATATGGATTATGGAATATGCATGAATTATTTAATTAATTTTATTTGCATTAGGTTTCTTGTAATATGTAAATAATGAGTCTTTTTTAAAAATTCAATTAGTTATGATTCCTAAAATATACTTGATTTTCATAACCCAATTTATATAAATCACTTTTTTCTAATCACAACGTACATTTTATCAGTGTAATTTACTTAAAAAACAATGAAATTACTCTCGATACGGCTTGATATTTGACACACACAAATTTTAGTTTATACTTCCCAAGTACAATGGCAGTTTTAATTTTGCAAATTATAGTGAGAATAGAATTTTTACATATCGATATTTTATAAAGAAGTACTCCCTATTATGCTTTAGAACCACGAAGACTCGCTTTAACACAGTACCTACGCCTATATAATATAAATTATCAAATTACATATAATATAGGTACCTATAACCTATTACCCACACGAATAGTATTATGATAATTTAAAAATACTGTAATTATATACACATTGTACCGTCAGATACGAACGAAGTATCTGCAAAACGGAAGAAACTGCATTAAATTCAATAACATTATGTTTAGAGTTATTATGATATTTAAATATGATTGAAACTCAGTTATAAACCAGCGTAAATTTTAACCCGTTGAAGTGCCCCTAAACGTTACTGCAGTACCTATATTTTCATTACGGTCATTTCCGATACACACGTAAACCTATTATGATGTATGAGTAAATTTAGTTTATATATTACAATTTTATATACAATTATTAAAATAATTAATTTCAAACACATATAAATTGAAATATTAATTTTTTATATTATTAATGTTAACCTACATGATTTCATCATAAACAAATCGATATTAATTTAAATTATTTAGAAATGCATAACACATAAGAATAATATAAAAAACTAATTATGTTAAAAACATTTTTTTCTTTTTCACCCTTATTGTTTTATCTACTCTTCAAATTATTTTTATTATATGCTTAAAGCCAATGTATAATCATTTTTTTTTACTCACATAACATAAAAATGAATGACCAAAGTACTAAATATTTTTACTCAAATAATTTTATAATTCATAGAACAACCAACGTAAAAAAAATCTATGCACTTTAAGCTCCACTCATACCTTAATGATAGAAAAATAATTCTATTTTTCATATGGTATTTTTTTAGGATAGTTATATTATAACCAGCTGAATAAACTATTGACGTCTGCTATTACCTTCACTGCTCCACTACTATGGTAAAATTATTTGCCTATTAGATTATATAACCTAAGTTATAACATACAAAACACGATGTCGCATTACAAATTTATAGTATCGCACATATAACAAAACGAATTATGAGTTTATGACCTCAATAATTAAATCCTTAAGTCCGATATTATATCGAATATTAGATACCTATTGGGTATCGTAGATATGACATTATTTGTTGGCAATCTGAATCGAAATACGATAATACGTTATAAAATATAATACTAAAACTAGTCAATAAATATGTAGAATCTTACCAAAACTCTTGTAATTGACTAGAAGAACACTCTCACCAATATGTATAAGTAGTATATATTTGTATGTTCTGAGCACCTTTTTTACAGAGAGATTTCTTCATTTCAAGCGGGACATTTCTACATGCTCCACCGTGTAATCAAAATCCTCAAAAACCCTAATGTATGTTCTGAGCACTTTTTTTACAGGGAGATTTCTTCATTTTAAGTCGAACATTTTTTTTTTTTTTTAGACAAAATGTTACGCTAACTCAGATTTAGCGTGGAACACAATACGGTGTTAACACATATACGTATAGTCCACCTATTTACATTAAAATATTTACCGTGTACAAACCAAATTTATTGTAAACTGAAATAATTATTTCAAGAAAAGAACACAAAATTATTAAATAAACTTTTTATTATTATAAATTGTATTTACACAAGTTTTCTTACTTCTCTAGTAAAAGGTACATATTCTACAATACGATCATGAATCAATAAACAATAAGCAGTTACACCTGTAAGCGATTCTGAAGCTTCAATTTCTAATTGTACATCCACTGCTGAGGCTGTGGCTGAATCGTTTTGTTTCGAAGTATCAATGACTATAATTGGAGCGTTTGAAAGAAAATTAGAAGGACTCAATATCGGATTCCGTATACTTTTTTCATAGTACGATTCTTGGAATGATGTATACATATCATATAATAAGGTAAAATTATTTTTTTTAAAATCTAAATTCAAATTATCGTACGGATAAGCTATTGAGTTCAGAAATACTCTCACGTTTGTTAGATTACAATGGTCAAATATACTACAGTCTTTTTCTAACGTATTTTTACGTCCTTTTTGCAATCCGATTATTATAAATCGTAGTTTTTCTAATTTCGATGCAGTTTTCAAATTCCAAACAACTTTTTTAGCGGTTCCTAGTTCAGAAAAGTTTCAAAAGATCTGAAAGGAATAAACAAACTTTTTTCTTTTTCTACAAGTTTCAATAATTTCAACCTTTCTCCATCGTCAACAGTGATATGCGGAACTTTCCATACTATTTTGTTTAAAGTAACTTTAGCTGTAGTAGTATTTATACCACTTTTCAAGCTTAATGCATTTATAAGTCGCTATGACTTCGAGTTAATATTAATTCCAATCTAGAATTAACTAATATTTTTCTATAGTCTTCAAAAAAACCTAGCCAATATTTCAATGGAATGCAAGCACTAAATTCACCTTTATCATTTGCTGATTGTGATGCGTTTTTAAAATTCCAGCCAGAATTTTCATAACAATTATAGTTGTCTGGTGTACCAGATAAGTATCTTTTCAACGAGCTAGTGATTCCAAGAACACGCGTGCTATCAACTTCTATACCATTGATTTCCAACCGTATTTGTTCGAAGAGATAAGAGTAACCGTTATTAGATAGTTTAACTTTGTCAGGTTCCGAAAACATTCCTTCCAAAAAAATAAAGCTTTCGTATAGATACGGATAAACATCTGTTTGCTGGATTGATATACGTATTTCGTCGTTATTATTAAATGATGTAGTATACGGTGTATAAGAATGATATTCTATTTTTGTTATTTTAGAATCCGTTTCATACCGTGAACTTATATCTAAAATATCACTTTCAGGCATTTTGCTTTAATTGATAACCCAGAGCTTGTAAAATTTTTTTATTTTTCAACGTCAATTTTTTTACTTTATTTGATGTTACCGGTACCACTTTAGTCTTACGACTAGTTGAACTGATCCGAAGTAGTGGATTTATATTGAATTTTAATCCCATATCAAGATCCGTAACGTTTAATATGTAACACTATTGTCAATGCCTCACCAAAATTATCAATCGGATTATGATCTTGATCAACTAGCTGAACGGTTATCGAATCAATATTTGTTTTATTCAATTTGTAATATATTAAATTTGGCGGTGACTGAATTACTTTAGATTCTGTCCTTCCACTCGGGAAAAACTCGTAAATCGAATGACTTTGAAGATGGTTGTTGAATGATTCTTGAGCTATATTACACATTACTTTTATAGAATTAATTGTGTTTAAATTTACTGCTTTTTCCGATCGAAGAATTGCATACTCTGGTTTATATTGTCTTTTTTCAAAACCGAATACAGGTGCCATACTATATGGAATCTCAAAGTGTAGTACCCCATTACATTTTATATACGATCTGAAATCATTAGGATCAAACGAAATGTCGAATGTTAATTTGGTTAAGTTTTGACTATTATAGACATCTATTTGCTTCTTAACTCGTTGATTAATATCTTCAATTTCATAACATCCCTCTTCCAATTTAATATAACACATCATAGAAGCATTATTGTTTTCATTGTCAACTATTTCTATAGAAAATTTATTATTATTTTCATTAATATTTGGGAATGAATTAAATGACTGTAAACATAACAAAGCTATTTCTGAATCCTTGTAAAGGTTTATAGACGGAAAATAATTTACAGATAATATGGTAGCATTCCCAGTTAAACTTAAAGTAACTGACTCGTACATTACAAAATCTAAGATATAAATTTAATAATGAGATCCGTGACGTTTAATATGCAGAACAACTGTCAACGTTTCGTTAAAATTGTCAATTGGATTATTGTTTTAGTCAACTAACTGAACAGTTATTGAATTAATATCTGTTTTGTTTAATCTGTAATATATAAGGTTTGTAAGGTTTGACGGAGATTGAACAACCTTTATTCCTGTTCTCTCACTCGGGAAAAACTCATATATCGAATGACTTTGAAGTTGGTTGTTGAATGACCCATGTGCTATATTACACAATACTTTTATAGAGTTAATCGTGTTTAAATTGACCGCTTTATCCGATCGACGAGCTTCGTGAAACGGTCCACATTTTATTTTTATAAACCCAAAAACAGGTGCTATACTATATGGAGTATTGAACTGAAGTATTCCATTACATTTTATATACGTTCTAAAATCAACAGGATCAATACGTACACTGAATATAAGCTGTGTTCCGTAGTCGTTATTAACTTGGGATAACTGTTTTGCAATTTTATTGTTAATATCTTCTATTTCATAGCATCCTTCTTCCAAACGAAATTCAAAAATGCGCCAAATATTTTTATTTCTCTTTGAAGGAATTACTTCTATTTTCAGTCGGTTATTAATTGCATTTATAATATTTGGAAATTAATTGAACGTTTGCAAAGATAACAAAGCTATTTCTGAATCCTCGTAAACGTTTAGAGATGGAAAATAATTTGCAGTCAATACAGTCGAATTTCCAGTTAAACTTAGTGTAATAGATTCATGCATTGTAAAAATTCAAGACATAAATGTCCACAGTTGAATGTATTAAAGTCTTGATAGTTAAAATAGTTATATACTATTTTAAACTTTTTAAAATAACGTTGTAATTCAATTGGTGGAGGTAAATCACCAAAACTATCGAAATATATGACTTTATCTTTATTTTTATGAAACGCTACCCAATGGCTCCCGTCGCCTGAAGATATGTCTAAGTTTAATATACCACATTCAATGACGTGCGGTTTTTTAGGCAAGGTATCACGTGAAAAGACTCCACGGAAATGATTGATTTTCAACTCTCTAACATATTTTATAATATCTTGGGATGAAAGCGGTCTATCAGGTAGCGTTATCATCAGTTTTTTTTCTTAAAGTTTTTCTTCCCATTATTGTATAAACCGTTACCTTTTTTTCTTTTTGAATTTTGAATTGCGTTATACACACTAGCGCCTCCAGACATTAAACTACCAAGTGCTGACAATCCTGAAAATATAGGTATTAGGTAAGGGAATTACACCTCCTGACTGTCCAGGTGTTAAAATCAGTCTTTTACCACTATTTTTTTTCTTTGGGGTTCTTTTTTTCTTCGCAGCTAGCATACCATTGTTTTTTGTAACACGTTTCCGTTTACCTCTACAACCCATACCTATTTTTCTTTTAGCTTTCATCACGTTTGTTACCGCGTACGCAACCAATTTCTCTTTTCTAGGAGTATCTTTTGCTTTAAATCTTTCCCAAGCACGATTTTCCAACACTTTATCAGCTTTATGTCTATCGTCTAAATTTTTACTCGTTGCATACACAATATCGTGATCACGACAAGCCGCGTCCAAAGGGTTTATTCCTTTACCACCGTGATCTAGTCTATTTTTTAATTTCGTACCAGGACCGCAATACTGATAGCCTGGGACATGGGCTTCAACTGGGAGACTATTTATAAGGAAGTTTACAAATCCTTTACCAGTCTTATCCAATTTACACTTACGAGTTGAACGCTTCATCTAAAACTGATTATTCACTGAAAAATTCTAGAGTATTTATAAGAAAAAAAATAGAATTGGTTGAACAGAAAGATAAATTAGATGTTATAAATGTAGATGTTCAGATGGTAAAAAGACCATCAAGACATGGTTCGTTATTACCTGATACTATAAGGGCTATACTAGTGGGTCCTAGTTCATCAGGCAAGACAAATATAATGTATAATCTGATCACTCATGCAAACGGGTTAAGATTTGAAAATATTTATTTATATTCTAAAACCTCTAATCAGGAAAAATATGTTTTATTAAAATAAATAATAGATGATATACAAGGTGCTAATTTTTTCATATTTACAAGCGCTGATAAGGTTATACAACCGAACTTGACTAAAAAAAATTCTATTATAATTTTTGATGATGTAATATGTGGTCCACAATCTGTAATCAGAGAATACTTCAGCATGTACAGACCATAGGCGCAATTTCAGTTTTTATCTTGGTGGGGCTTAACATATTTAAATGAAACAGACCCGTGGGGGGCTTTGCCCTCCACACCCCCCCCATTCAAGTACCAATATGGCAATTTCATTTTTTTTTCACCCACTTTCCCACGTTTAATATACATATTATAAATTATAATGCATCTATTAATAAAGCTAAAAATATTTGTACGAAAAAATAACATTTAGGTAAATAAATGTAATATATATTTATTTATTAAGTATATTATTATAATTGTAACCTTCGGTTAGAAATTGCAAATGTATCTAATATTTTATCGTTGGACAATTCATTTGATAAATCTCGTTCTATATAAATTAATGACAAATTTGTAAATCTATCTTGATTCATAGATGTTCGAAGCCAATTTTTAATCTTTCTCATTGCTGAGAATGACCTTTCACATGTTGCAGAGCTAATTGGAATTGTTAAAGATAATGATAACAGTTTATATAAATTAGGATAAAGCTCTGCATCCATGATTAATTTGATATCTTCCAAAGTGAAATTGGGGTTTCTACGAGACACACAGTTTTTCACCACAAGCATTTCTGATTGAAGGGTATTTACATCCACATTCAATAAGTCCTAAAAATTAAATTATAAAAATTGATCAGCATATTGATATTTAAAAACATTAATACAATATAAAAACTATACTTTGTACTGTTCAATAAAACATTGACTCTCATAATAATTCATTTTATGAAAGTAATCAATAGATGTTGCCAATTCCAAGCTATTTGATGAAAATCTCTTATTAAAATGTATTATTAAAGTGTCTATACTATCAATTTATTGACTATAATATTGAATACGGGTCTCCAGAAGGGCGGGGCATACGGTATGTATAGAACATACGTGAAATAAGAATGATAAACAAGCCGATCCCGAGCAGCGTACTACGCCAAAGACACTATATAGACAGTAATTTTATTGTTTTCGTAATACGGCGGGTAAATAAGGTCTAACATCATGTTGTTGTATGGGTTTGTTTCATGTTTCCAGATTTAAACATTAGAAAAAAATTTTTTCAAACGACGATTACGGTATTATGTATATTAGATAATTAATGAAGGATTTAATACTTCAATTTAAATATAAATTTTTGGAGGGGCTAATTTTAATCTTGGAGGGGCTAAGCCCCTCCAATTCCCCCCCTAATTGCACCTATGGTGCAGACATTCAGGTGCTAGCTCTGTATTTTATTTGGCACAAACATATTCTAAAATATCGAAACAGTTAGTAAGAGATAACTCAAACTTTTTAATGATACTGAAACAAGATGATACAAATTTACGACATATATTCAACGATCATTCGTCTGCAGATATGGATTTCTCAGAATTTCGAAAAATGACACATTTCTGTTGGAATCACAGTGATTACGGGTTTATGGTTATCGATAATACTCGGGAACTGAATGAAGGAAGATATAGATGTGGTTTCCACACGTTTATTAAAATAAAATAATTGTATGTACCTATATATACACCGTGGCACTGTTATTATCTACATAGTATTATCAGTAGTCATACGATACAGTTAAATTACATTTTTTATTTACAATGAACAAAGAAAAAGTTTTGTTAGAAAATTTGATAAGATCAAAAAACAATATTAAACGAAAAATAATGGAAATGATACGTGGTGTTATAGATTTTGATAACTATTTCCGTGAAGCATTTAAACCAATAATTGAACCATTAAGTACACACATAAAAACAAATAGTCAATGTAATTCACATCCGACCGAACAAAAAAATACAGAAACCTCATGTTCCAGTGATGAAGACAATGATGAATTAAATTCATCATTTGCAAATTTTTTTTATAATCGATCAAAAATACAACGTTATGATAAATGCTATGGTATGTATTATGATAAAAATAGTGATTCATACAAAATAGGGGATCACACAGTAACTTTTAACCATGGTAACTTGCAGTTGCTTAATAGATACTACAGATGGACAAAAGGACTATGGTCTTTATTATGTGAGAAGGAACCAAAAAATCACACTCTAGAAGATATGGAATCTTATTATGATATTTTGAAAACAACACATGTTCATTTAAAAGCAGATGGGAAACCCAAGACCTCAGGATACTTTAAATGGATGAATGTTGTAAAACCGCTGTACGAACGAATGAAAAATGAGGAAAAACAGTTAAACGAAGAAATAGCTAAAATTAATACCTCTAAAACTCCTCAAATTAACTTGTTACCATTTGGTGAACATTTATCTAGGTTGAGCGCTAAACGTAGTAACGTTCATAACGATACCACCATTGAACCATTTGAATTTCATCCAGAAGCAAACAGTTCTATGTCTACAAATCCTGTAGTTGAAAAGATGTTGGATTTTACTTCAATACCGCAGCCTAAGCAAGGTTCTGGTCTATATAAATATGTAATACCGCAAACACAATTAGTTTATTATGACGATCCGAATGAACTAGTAACTAGATTACATCTTTTAACATCATCGCAGAGTGTTGGTAATACTGGTGTTAATAATGAAATTATATCTATTTTAGAAGAACTACGTGAGAGAGATATTATAGTATAATGACAACCTTAGAAGGTATAGCTAATTAGCTACATAGACCAGTGAGAAAAATATTTCCTAGACGTAGTGTGGCAACACGGTATATTGATGACCTCTGGCAAGCTGATTTAATGGATATGCAATCTTATTCTAGACAGAATTATGGTTTTAAATATATTTTAGTTATCATAGACACATATAGTAAGTACGTTTGGGTGGAAGCGTTGAAAAATAAAACATCAAAGGAATGTACAAATGGTATGTTTAATATATTAAAAAAAGCTCATCCAAAATTGTTACAGACAGATAATGGTACAGAATTTTATAATATTCAATTTCAAAATTTAATGAAAAAATATAAAATTAAACATTACAGTCCATACAGTGTTATCAAGTGTTCGATGGCTGAACGTGTCATACAAACTCTTAAAAATAATATATATAAACATTTTACTGCAACAGGTACATGGAATTGGTATAATACAATATCAAAAATTATACATAACTATAATAACACAAAACATAGAACAATCAAATGTACACCGAATGAAGCTCGAATGGATACAAACAAAATTAAATTTAATACACAATTTAATGATATATTATACAAACCAAAATTAAAAGTTAATGACAAAGTAAGAATATCTAAGTATAAACATATATTTAGTAAAGGATATACACCAAATTGGACAACAGAAATATTTACAGTTTCAAAAGTTTTACAGACAAATCCAGTAACTTATCAACTAAAAGATGGATCAGACAATATAATCTTAGGTGGTTTTTATGAGCAGGAAATTAAATTAACTGATTTTCCAGACACCTTCCTCGTTGAACGTATTATAAAAAAAGTTGGGAATAAAATGTTTGTTAAATGGCTAGGTTTTGATTCGAGTCAAAATTCGTGGATAACATCATCAGATATTTTAAAATAAAGATTTTTTAAATGTATGATACATTTTTATAATAAAAAAATATACAAGTTTTTTTAAAGACTAATTAATTATTTGTACATGTTCTCCTGGTACTGCATAGCTTGTTTTAAAAACTTGATGTATCCACAATCGATTTAAACAAAAAGCGTTATCTAGAAGTGAATTTATTCGATGAAAAAAAAATAATAATACTGTTGTTTATACCGATTGTTGAATCATTCAGTTTTTAATTAAATTATTTTGTCAGTTTGTAATGACCATACGCCAATGTATTTATCCCATCATTCATTATATATCTTTTATCGTCATTGGCACTGAGAACAAGCTTGTTCATTGTTTTCGAATGAACAACATGTTTATTCGATTGAATGAAATTCATGTTTCTGTGAGATTGTTTTTCCTCAACAGATCTATGGTTAATAAAAGCATTTAATATCTCTATGTAATCAATAAATTTCATATGGTTTTTTATTATATATTTTTTTACACCTTTTGCTTTTTTTTCTACAGTATCATCTATGGTTTTATAAGCATATAATTTCGATCTCAATGAAACGAATTCTTTAAGAATTATTGATTTAAGTTATATGGTAATAAATCATTTTTTAAATCATCGAAAAAATTTACTGTATGAATCTGTATCCGAATATAAAGAACTAATTTTTTTACCATATTTCTTTTTCATTACATTATAATGAAAATCATACATAAAAGTTTTCGAAACGTCTAAAATTGCAGATCCTACATAAATTGCCTTATCGAATTTAATAGTTTCCTTATGTTGATGAATAGCCATAAGATTCTTAGAGTATATAGTTCTATCCTTAAAATTAGTTTTTGCCATTAATTTATTAGCTTTTTTTTTTACGAGACCAGTTTTATAGAAGTTCTTGTTCGGACATTCTCCATACACTTTCCAAAAACGCTATTAACTAAAAGCTTCCAGAATTCTTTTTCAAACTCGTTTTTAGCTTCTGTTCTCATTTTAGTACAGAATTCAATGTATGATGCCATCCATTTCTTTTGAGAAAAGCGAATAGCTCGATGAATTTTTACAAGTTTAAGGCCGTGTGAAATCGCTTGTTTTAAATTTTTATAATGAACAATATAGTTTTTTTTTGGTAATAGTGTAGTTAACAATTTCTTAACTTTTGAATTTGGTGGACATTCGTTCAACGGCAAAAACGGGAAATCATTATGAGTCTTATGTAAATGTTTTGGGTAGTCGATATCGACTTCTAATATATATCCAACTTCAGAATCATCTGTAATTTTAGTTACGTCTATGTTTAAGTCATAAACCCATTCAAAATCTTTAAAAGGTAATTCTGTCAACATAGATTTTCCATATTAATTTACACAATCAAGATATGTTAACCATGTAATCGGTTCGTTAGAATTATAATTCAATCCTTCAATATTTGGTATGTTTGCTTTAGCAAACCTTTTAGTTGATTGAGTTATACCACCACGAATTGAATTCTCGAAAAACAAAAGCATATTAGGACATTTTAACCTTTCTAATTCGATCTTAGTGTATTTAAGCATACAGTCATACGCAAATCCTGGAGCAGTCATATAATGAGCAGGATCTAGCTCAAGAGTAGATAAACATAGGTCTCTGAAATTTTCAAATACGTCAGCTAGTATAGCAACATCAGTTTTTAAATAATGATCGCTATATTCACCTAATGTCTTTATATTAAACACGTTCCATACATTTTTCGCATGTATATAATCATCATCAGTAATATTTTCATCGGTTAAAGAGTTATAAAATTCAAGCTTTGAAGGTAAAAAAGAATCATCTAGTTTACTCCAACTATCAACATATTCGTACGGGAAGACTCCTTTTCAAGTAACTAGATCTAATACTTTAATAGAAAATACTTTAATAGTTTCTCTAAACCTCAAATTATCTTCAGATAAATTGTTTGCTAGTTTACTTAATTTTTCAGCCATAAAACGGTATGTATGTACATTTTTATCATCTAAGCTGTAAATATTAATTGATACATTGTTAATTTTTTCAAATTTTTTTATCTGAGTTATCGGTGTTGGAAAATCAATACATTTAAAATTAAACCCACTTTTTTTTTCTAACATATCAAAATATTTTTTATTAAACCGAGATTTATTCAATCGATTATCGTACTTACTTAGTATTGAATACTTGAAACATTCATTATCGTTATTTTTAATATTTATAACTGCTTTTTTTTTTTAATATGAATAGGTAAATCTAAATATGTACTCCCTCCTTTAAGAGGATTAACTTTATTAATTCGTAACTGTATACAATCTATTGATTTAAGTGACCAACCAGACCCTTTAACAATAAACTGTGCTTCCTCATATAATAGTTTGTTAAACAATTTGTTTAATAATATATTAAAATCAGATGAATTACATGTTAATACGTTTGAAGTCTTAAATGACATATCTCGTATTTCATGTGTTGTTAAGCGTTCATACGTACTATCAACATGCAAATTAAATTTTATTGAAGACTGTTGACTCGATTTTTTTAACATTGAAATTAACATATCGGAAATATGACTAAAAAATATTTCGTAGTTTATTATTTCTTCCTTGTTCTGAATAATAAATGTTTTTGAGCAGCTTTTAAATCGTTCAATCTCAATCAGTCCATTCCCGATAGATTCCATACGTTTCTGTTTAGTGATTGTATTTCTTTTCATTATGAAACTGAAAAATATTAATCATTCAGTTTAAATATTACTCTTTCAATATTGTCGTAAAATACCTATTCATGTAAACAATACGTTTTATTCAAAATATTATACATTCTTAAATATTTATACAACATATTGTGATATAATACATAATACAATTGTACTAACAATTTTTGTATGAAAAAAGTTTTCATTATATGCGATTACATTTTAAATATGACTTTTTTATTTCATCAGAAAATTACAGAAAATGTTATTAAAGTATGTAATTCAACGACGTCACAGCCACCGAGCGTGGTCGGATTCGGATCATAGGAACGTGTTGTCAGATCATGATAGTGGTAAGTGAGACGGGCAGCAACGAAGGTGCGATACACCCGTAACACTAGACTCTCCAGTCAGGAGGATCTCTAGAACTTTGCCATCTACACACATAGATCTAACGTACGAACCCACAATCGCTTCTGTGGAACATAACTTATGTCCTACACGTATATACACTGTTGCGTATAAACGTGTTGAGCTTAAGTTTTTACAAATATACGTTCTATTATACAAGACTTCAAGTATTCAACATGTAAAAATATTGTACATATATTATAAATATGAGTAGTCATTATACTTGTAGGTATATATTACTATATACTACATTTCTATATATGTATACATGGTTAACAATGTAAAAAAAGTTTATAATAATAACTAATGTAGAATAACAAAGTAGTTGTACTTATATAATAACCTTAAAACATTTAAAATATAATATGATTACATGAATATAGTTTTTGTTTTATCGATGGGATATATTTTTCATCATTTCTAAAACAAAAAATGATGAATATGATTCAGGTACCGATACGATGTCAGTACCAACGGGGAACGGGTTACATTCTAATAATACAACACATTTTGTTAAGTATCGACGACAAAACATACATATTGTATTTCTAGAATATTCACGTAACGATTGTATATCTTTAAATCGAACAAACTGGTAAGTTTGAAACGTATAACCACCACCGGCTTCAATACGAAAACAAGTACTGCTACACCACTTTTGATTCACTACATTTTGTATACACAGTTCAACTAATGTATAATTCCCAAGTGGATCGGTAAAAATATTCAATACATGATCCCTTACAAGAAATGGATAGTAATCACCAACATACCTAACACTTATTTCAGGGTTAAAACGATAGTAGTCTAAAGATTCTAAAACGTCTTTTATTGCTCTATCCCGTAAATTGTTTGAAACAATTGAAGGCATACTGTAATTTAAAAAAATAGATTTATTAAAAATTTATAAAAAAATTGAAATAACTAATTTAGTTTAGTAAAAAGTAATTGTAAAAACATTAAATTAGATTAATACCATATCCTATATTATAGCACAGTCATTAACCTATTGATAACTTTTTTTGAAACTGTAAATAATAAATATTTATTCAAATTAATCAAAAAATTAAAATTAAAAATTAAAAATTAAAATATTTTCTATTTACTACTACAACATAATAGTATATTATGTAGTACCTACCTATGTTCACGTTCAACATTATTTACATCCTTCACATCATAGAATTCAATGTTAATAATATAAATCGTATGGTTTACATAAAAAATAATAAGTTTTAATAGTTTTAATTGCATTTTCTTTTTTTTTACAAAAAAAATAATACATTCATTTACTATGAAATATAAGAAGAAATAATTTTTCACAACGAAGTCAAAAAAATGTATAAACGAACGTATATTTTACGTATTAAAATATATTTAAATTATAAAAAACCTTTATAAATGAAATATATTATGTATTATTTTTACTTATGATAATATGTTTAAATTAGAAAGTTTTATTAACAGTAATTTGTATTACACTAGATTACTAGAAGTTTTTATTTAATTTTCAAAAAATTATTATTTGTATTACGGTACAAGCTTTTATTTTCAATAATAATTATAATAATTCAATATTATAAGTCGTCTTAAAAGTTACATAGATATATATTATTTAAATAATAGAATAAAATAATATATTCTTATTATAAACTAGTTGACCATAAAACGATTCGAATACTTACAGTATGATAATAATATGTACTTACATTTGTTTTTTTGTAAAGTTGAATTATTTGAAAAAAACTTAAACTTTTTTCCGTCTATGTGTATATGGTGAGGCTTCAAATTTTTCCTGTGTGTCTAGTATTAACGGTTCTACTGCAACTGAATATGTCTTGACTCTACTATATTATGTACTCTCTATCTAGTCCCCCTCTGATAATAACTATTATTACTCTCCCACCCAGATAGCAAAAATATGTTATTATTATGTTATTATAATATTATGTAAATAATTACTAATAATATATAAATATTATTAATTCAATTCTTTATGCTAACAGAAATGTTATTATAACGTTTTAGTAATATTTATTGGCCAGAGCAATCTTATTATATTAATGCCATTTGTAAAATATTATTATAACATTTTTATCAAATTGTTATTATGACGTTCATCCTGTAACAGTATATAAATATTTTTTCATACATTCAAAATCATATTATAATAACGTTTTTACCTCAAAATATATTTTAGATTAAAAATTGCAAATATGCAAAAAATGTATTTGATATAAAATGTATATATCTATTATGCTTATTAGGCTATTTTATTAATAAACAGATGATGATTATTGTTGTGCACATAAAAATCTTAATATTGTAGTTACATATGTAACTAAAAAATGTAACTACATAATATATATTATATTGTGTAATGGAAAGTAACTATTTGTGCACTTACTATATTCAGCATAAAATTGAGATGCCATCATCATACATAATCAACTATACGCATTATAATGTAGATAAGTAAATACCAGTATAATTAGTATATATTCTAGATATACCTAGCTATTATTAATTATACTTAGGTAGCTGTTATATGTTATAATAATTAAATGTAAATATTGTATTATATTATATTATGTCATATTTATTTTGACAAAATATAGTAAACCAATCATGTCAGTAATTTGAAAAAAAACAATAAAAATTAGGTAGATATAATTTTAAATTTATTATACAACAATTATAATTATCAGTCCATTACATTTTTTGATTTTTCAAAAAGGCGAGAAGTTGCGCCCGATAAATATGTTTTAATGGGTGCTGCTATTTGTGCATTTGTAGCCTCTTTATGAGCACTCATTTTTTTTACTGCTTCTGAAACATAATTTTAATAAGGTACATTAGAAAGAAAAAGTATATTATGTTACGCCCCATATTAAGTAGCACACTTAATTTACAATTTTTTTAATATAGGTATATATAAAAGTTTTAGTTTTAATTAAAAATAATAAATGCTAAATAATTATTCAGATAATTAATTTGTTGTAATTTAAACTTAATAAATTTAATCTCTTAATACTAAAACTAATAAAAAATTATATTATGATTGAGTTGTTGGTATGTTACTTGTGATATACCTATATCATATACATTGAAACTTTTCAGAGTAAGCTAATAATAAAAGTCTTTTTAATCTTTTAGATATTTTGAAAAATTAATAATATTAGATTTTGTTTAAAAACTATGTTCT
>JANEHU010002486.1:0-11285 GCA_027563435.1 Nasonovia ribisnigri | reverse complement strand
TTTAATTTTTATTAATTTTTATTTTTGTGTCTGTCATCACGTTTTAGGACAGAAAAAATGCTTCGATTTTCTTCAATAGTAGCTTTTCTGATAGGAAAGTGAATCTTGATGGTACTTTGAGGGGTAAACATTTCCCAGTAGTTTTCATGAGCGCCGAGAGAAACAAATGACAAATTTAAGGAAATTTACGAAAAACCGATTTTTGACCAAATCGATTTTGGTTTTTGAAGTAACTCTAAAAGAAATGACTGTATATACATGACATTTTGACCGAATGCTTATATACGTATTGTTGTATACTATTGTGCTTATATTTTCTACACACCCTAGCATTTTCAAAATATTCTGATATATTTTGAGCTGTTACCGGACATTTTCATTTTCCAATTTTTTTAGGTTCTTTTTCTATATATTTCTATAAAACTTTATTTGTGGGGTAAAAACTTGAAAATTTAATACAAGGCTCTTAATATAATATTGTTACATTAATATATGAAAATATTAAAATCTGTTGTCACAAATTTTTTTATAACCATTTAAAGTTTAAATATTGACAAAATACGTAAAAATCACGACAATGTGCAAACTATTTTTAGATAGAAATTCATAAAAAATTTACTTTTTAAATCTAAGATTTGAAAATGTAACACATGATTTCTCATAAGTTTTGTTAAGTTTATCAAAAAACAAAAAAAACCAATAGATACCAAGTCAAATGAGCGTTTGAATTTATATTTTTACCACCTCGATTTCTCATATGTAGCGATTATCTAATTTTGTTGTAATTCAAAAATGAATAACTGTAGATACTTATAAAACTTCACTGAATGTATTTATATTAGCATTTCTATACACCTATTTTTATTTTTCGGGCCAAAAATCATGAAAATTTTATACAGGGCTCTTGATATATTATACAATAGCAATTTAAAAATATTAAAAATACATTGGAACGAATTTTTTTATAGACATTTAAAGTTAAAATTTCTTCAAAATTCGTCATAATTTCGACCATCGAATGTTAAGAGTAATCTTGTTCCTTTCACAAAATGTGTTTTAATTATTCTTAATTTAATTTATATTTATACTTTTGGCATTTAATACGTAGAAATAAATATTTAATTTAACTCTAATAAGTAAATTTAAACCCCAAAATAATATGAAAACAAACTTACGCGTAAATATCGACTCTTCCGGTGAAACCTAGCAGTGCAGACGTACAGTATATTCACCGGTCCTGAAGAAACGGCTATCTTCATCCGTCTTCATCTCGCTCAGAACTAAAACTGTAAAGTATCGAATATTTAATGAAAATAAACTGAACGTAACAAAATGTGAGGGTTCGTGTTATAAAATATAAGGTATATTTTAAGATGATAACATTATGTTTAACGTACTGTCTATTGTTGGCTTATTTTATTTTTTTTGTTCACTGAAATTATTAGAATCGTTAATCGTCTCCGACGAATGTCGACAATTGGCGATTGCCATAGACGATTTAATATGATAAATCCATAGAACTTATATACTCGGTACCTACCTATAGAGTATACGGTCTAATGGTTTGGTATGGCGCGGTGTGTACAGTCAATTGCGGAAACGCTCTGAGTGTACGTATCGGCCGGCGTTGCTAGTTCCCGGATGGGTGACCAGCCGGGATTTTTAGCAACGAGTCCTTGCCACTCATACAAAAACGTGTTTCAACTAACCGTGGGTAATGGCCATAATTGCAGGACTTAAGCTCAATAAAAAAAAAAAAAAAAAGTAAGTATACGGTCTATACTCTATTGATAAATCATATCATATTCTTTTACATTTACATAATATTTTGTAGTCAGATATTCGTACAACGCATTTTCTTTGTTTGCCATATGACAATGTAATACAAGAAGTTATAATAACAGTTGAGAAATAATAAATATCAGTAGGGACGATTTTTTTTTTATAAGTATTTAAAGTTCCATTTAAAGATTTATCAAATAAAAAATTTACAAATTGCTAAGTTGTTAAGATATTCAACTTTTTTTGCAATAAACAAAGATTCTTATATATAGTTCCAAGAATAACAAATTTAGTTATTTTGTTGTAATTTTAAAATAATATTCGTAGATATATAAAATTTTTAGAGTAGGTATATCATTATAATTTATATACACGATGACATATTTAAATTTAATATTTTGGAAAAATGAATTTAAGTTACTAGCCTGCTGTTAAAGGTACTGTACACATGCCTAATCGTAAAATAAATTATAGGTAGGTACTTTAAACACAATATTATTTATTAAAGTCTATAATTTAAATTTAAATCTTTAAGTTTAAAGTTTATTTTATTTCAATCAATTATAGGTAGATATTAATTAATAATTGTTGATACATTGTATTTAAGAAAATAAAAATAAATCTGATTACAATAAATTACGGCGTTTATATTATTCGAACTAGGAACTAAAATATTCGTCTACAACACTTGGATAGCACATTTTTAGTGACATTAAATATTTAATTTAACTTTTAGAAGTAAATTTGAAAATCAAATAAATAAAAAACAAACTTACATTTAAACATCGATTCTTTCGGCATTCGTCGGAATCCGTGACGTGTACACTAAGCTACGACGTTACTCTGAAAACGCTCAAGATACATATCTGAAAATTTTGTAATTTGTGAAAAATAACACCATACGAAACGCGGTATATTTTTTGTTCATGTCAGTTTCGTTTAATAAAATACTAAAATGTTTCATCGACCATGTCATTCGCATCGATTTTGACAATTGCCATAGAATATATATTATAGATATTATATTATACGTAAATATGATGAATCCACGGATCTAATAAAATGCAACTTTATACATCGAGCAGTTCCGTGTTTAGGAACAATTTGATGGTGTATAGATACTAGAAGCATATAGGCGTATTTATTTTTATGAATCTTTAAGTAAAACTGTGATAATAAATAATTGTAATTTCTGGTTTTTAGAGTTAATTTACAGGTTTATAATAAACACATCAAATCGACAGTACATTTACCGACTATACCAACTAGATTTATAAAATTCCAATCCAAAAATTTCACCGAATACCGTCTAATTTAAAATTAATAATAATCAGGTATTTAATATGTTAATTTTAATTGTATCTGGTATATTTTATATTTTATAATCATGTGTGATTAGAATGATGTGTTTTTCTAATTTTTAATCTGTAGCTTTGATTTTTAACTTCAGTATCTTTTATTTTCCGATGGGAAATTGAATTTTGTAGATGCATTCGGGAAGTCTAAATTTATAATGCATAAACAAAAAAAAACTGGTATTTTTACACAAAATTGGTTTTCGGTAAAATCGATTATGGTACTCTGTGTAAGTGTAGGTAACTAAAATATGTTCTGTAGTCCGTAGATACATGAAGTTTTCATTTAATGTTTATATTAGCATTTTCTATACACCAGAAATTATTTTGACACATGTTGTGCTATTTATAGCCATATAACCTTTTCGATTATTAATTTTTTTTTTATAACTAAGATTTGAAAATTGAATACAAGATTTCTTATAATTTTTTCTATTTTTATTAAAAAAATTTAGGTTAAAATATCCAAGTACGAAAATTGTTTTTCGTATACAATGAAATTACCTACCTCTTAATAGGTACCTATACAACATCATTGAGTTTAAATTTAACACAATACATTACAGTGTCCCTCTTGTAACCGTCTGTACAGCAGAGCGTCACCCAGTTACCCACTTATTTTGATATTAAGCTATTCAAGAATATTTTAAATTTCTTTCGTTTATTTCCGTTAGATATTAATAAAAATATGTTATCTTCAAAAAACCTTGTAAATTTAATACAAAATCCATCATAATGTATTTGTTCATTATTTTTTTCTATACACACCTACACAATGCAATTTTCAAAATACTTATACTATTAACTAATTTTCAGCTTTTATTTTCCTAGACATGAAAACGCCTGTGTGTGGCATGTTCAACACAATTTATAATTAATTGTATTAATATATTATTATTATATTCTACGACCTGTGTGTGCCGTCGTCACCTGAGCTTACGTATTTTATACGCACGTAAAATATGCATCTACGTCACCCGAATATCAGATTAACCGTGGCAATAAATATTGATTTTAAGAGTAAAACGTAAATGTAAGCCCCTAAAGAATAGGTAATCAATCTTACGAATATGTCGACTCTTGGGGTTAGATATAGGAGTGCCATATCTAGAGTACAGATTCCATATCAAGGAACTGCTATTTCTTCATCCGTCTTCATCTCGCACTGAAATAATAGTATCGAGATTTTTTATGAAATTAACTTGAGCAGAATGAAATATATGAATAAATGTTGTATAGGTACAATATTACTGTTTAACGACTTGTCTGTTCATTGTTGGCCTATTAATTTTTTTTTGTTCTTTGAAATTATTAGAACTGCGAATCGTCTCCGACGAATGACCAGGATTGTCGTTTGTCGTAGATGATATAGATATTATAATATGATATCGACATCAGTTTTTAATTTGCTTACTTCTTTGGATGAGACCATTAATTTTTATTGCATAATTCAAAATACAATAATATTCAGAGTATTTAAATCTATAAAGCTAATGACAAGAAACTCTGTAGGCATAAAATGTTATTTAGCTACATTTTTGTTGAGAGTCCATTTTTTCGGCGTTTTACAAAATTAGCAGTAATATTGTTTTTAGTTTTAAAGGCAAAACTATAACTTAATATAAAATTACTATAGTGCCGGGTTGCACTAATAGTGCACTAGATAGTGAGCTAATGGTCCCTTATAAAAGGTTTTACATGGCACACGATCGGTCCATTAAATTTAATAAATTGTTTGTGCAACACCGCATCAAAGCGTTGAGACTCAAGAGAAATTCAAAAGTATGCTTTGAAATTTAGAGGACTGCAAAAAAATTGTATATTTTTTACTAATTTTGATTTCTATGGGGAAGGATCATCCATCATCGTTCAAATTTAAAAATTTAGGTTTTAGAAAGGTTAGGAGATAGAAAGACATGTTTCTAGACATTTTCATAACATAATCTGTGCTTCAGATACTGCTTGTAAGTTGCATATTAACTTACATTGCCGTTGTAAACGGTTTTTTGGCATAACCACGTGTGCGCCCTATCGTACCATTTGATTTTTTGATTATTTTGTGAATAATAAAATCGCCGATTTTGACGTAAACTACGTTGTTATTGGTTTCGTTCATTTATTAAAACACCTGTGCTTACCTGTTCTCTTCTGCTCAACCCTAACCATACGGAGTCATTTAGTGAGTTTGTTCGGTACGCCCAGCAGTGGAGGTAGTCGTTAGTAGTCATAAAAGCGAAACCTCCAAGCGGGCACTAAATATTTAATGATAACAATGATAATAATTTGATATACCTAACCGTGACCAAAGTAATAAATAGAATAACGTAGATATTTAGATAATATTTTATTTTAAACTTATGGTATAAAACGCTATGCAGTCGCATTGCCTACCTGGGTAACAACGTTGAATGTCAATCTACGTGTTACCACTTATTTCGCGTTTTCAACTGCAAAAAATTATCATTGTCCGCTATCCGACGCAGTCCCATTGCTTACCTGGGTGACAACGTTGAATTGTTATAACTATAATATATATCGTTTTTTTTTAATTTTCATTGTTATACTACTTCATTTGCATGTTGACCACAGCAATTATCATTGTCTGCTATCCAGTGGAATCGGATTGCCTACTTGGATAACAACGTTGAATTGTTATAACTATAATATTATATATAGTTTTTATTTTAATTTTCAATGTGTTACCACTTTTATTCGCGTTTTCAACTGCAAAAAATTAACATTGTCCGCTATCCGACGAAGTCACAATGCCTACCTGGATAACAACGTTGAATTGTTATAACTATATAATACATATATATTTTATATCGTTTTTTTTTTTTGTTGAATTTTCAATGTCTTACCACTTTTATTCGCATTTTGACCACAGCAATTATCATTGTCCGCTATCCAGTGGAATCGGATTGCCTACCTGGATAACAACGTTGAATTGTTATAACTATTATAACTATAATATATATAGTTTTTATTTTAATTTTCAATGTGTTACCACTTTAATTCGAGTTTACAACTGCAAAAAATTAACATTGTTCTTTTGCATTTTTACCACAGCAATGAACATTGTCAGCTTATTCGACGAAGTAGCATTACCTACCTGTGTGGCCACGTTGCATTGTTATTAATAAATTTGAATGTATATAATTAATAGTGTAATTGAAATTAAGTACCAGATATTACCATGCATTAAATATTAAATATTTTAAAAAAAATTTTGTGAAGGGGAACTCTGGAGCCCACGGGAAAATACATATTAAGGAGTGAGAAAAAAGGTTTAGAAATTTATATGGTACTAGATTGTGAAACTTAAAAAATCCATTTAAAAATATTTACAAAATAATTGAAGGAGAACGTTGGAGCCCACAGGCAAAAAATTTTTAAAGAGTGAGAAAAAAAATCTAGAAAATAATTTATATGGCTCCATTTTAATGATGTTCCAAAATTTGATTTAGAAATATCTACAAGATTTTAATTGATAAAAAAAAATTGGAAGAAAAACGTGAGAGCCTGCAAGCAAATGCTTTTTAAAGAGCAAGAAAATATGTTAAGAAATGTATATAGAATTATACAGGTTGTTAAAGTATAGTTTAAAAAATGTATTTAAAAAAAGTTTTTGAAGGAGAACATTGCAGCCTACAGGCAAATACTTTAAAAGGGGTGAGAAAAAAAGTTGATATGGAACAAGGTTGTTGATGTTCAAATAATCTATATAAGAAAATCATTAATATTTAAATTTAGAAAAAAATATGTATGAAAGGGAACGTTGGAGTCGGTGCTAAGGCGGATTAAAAGGGGATGGTTGGAATCCGCGAGTAAATACTTTCCAAGGAAAATTGCTTTTAGATATTTTATTTCTGATAAAAGTAGAAAAACTTACGTTAAATCTTGTGTTAAAATTTAAAAAGATTTAAAAAAAAAAATTTTTATGAATTTTTAACTCTAAATAATTTTCAAATTTTCGTCATTTTTACGTATTTTGTCAAAATTTCAACTTTGAATGCTTAGAAAAAAAAATTGTGACTACAGATTTTTAATATTTTGCATGTGCCTTTGAAACAATATATTAGGAGCATTCTATTAAATTTACAAGAATTTTTAACGAATAAATAAAATGTTATTGATTTTTTAAAAAAAAAAAACCAAAAAGATTGGAAATTTAAAATGTCTGTAAACAGCTCAAAATAAGTCAAAATATTTTGAAAACGGTATGGTATATAGAAACTGCTTATATAAACATTCAGTAAAAATTTCATGTATTTACCGTCATTTTTTTTAGACTTACACCAAAACCAAAATCGATTTTATCGAAAATCAATGTTGCGTAAAAATTCCCGTTTTTTCCTTAATTTTCCATTTGTTTTTCACGGTACTTTTGAAAACTACTGGAAAATGTTTACTTTTGACCCCCCAAAGTACCAACTAGATTCACTTTCCTATCAGAAAAGGTACTATTGAAGAAAATCGAAGCATTTTTTCTGTCCTAAAACGTGATGACAGACACAAAAAAAAAAAAAATAAAAAATAAAAAAAAAAAAAAACACACATCATTGTAAAACCAATACATTCATCGCTCCGCTCAGAATCTAAAATAAACCACAAACTGTATTGGTAATTGGGATTGATTTTTTTTCCATTAAAACTATCTACTTTTAAATTGCTTAATAAAACCTAGTTATAACTTATATTGATATAACTATGAGAGTAAAACAACTTTTCAGCATTTACTGGAATTTGTGAATTAATGGAAATGTTTATAATATACCTACGTTAATGGTTAACTGCAGTTTAAGTTTATTGGACGGATTTTTAAACATCACATTTATAGTAAATATTTTTCACCGAAACCCGAATACAAGAACTCAACCTTCGGCGAGAGAAAGATTTAAATTCAACCCATTGAAATGTCTATGGTAGGTAGGTAGTCTATGAGATGTGGCGACCGAAGGACGTACGAACCTATGACACTAGCTACTATCTGTTTGTCCGTAATAAATCGTTTTCTCTAACACAAGTTGCGCACCCTTTCATCAATTTTGTGAACGGTGTATTAGTGTAGCCAGTATTGGTCGACAACACTCGATGTGCGCGTTATATCACAAAAAAAGCAAAAAATTATGTAAATCATTTCTTTCGTTTTCCTATTAAAATAAATTTATTGTTAAATCTATTATTCGTTAGTCATTATACACATTACACATACCTACTATATTATAATTACTTACGCACGCGTATATGTCTAATAGAATTTCAAAATAATTAGGTAATCAAGTTTTCATAAAATACTAATGAATATAATATTTAATATTGTAGTGATATATAAACTAACACCCACCTACCAGTATATACAGTGCATTGTTAACCCAGTGTTTCAAATAAACGATTCTGCAGCTCCACGGTGGGTATTACTGCTACACTTCTATAGTTCTATACTTCTATACCATAATTTAGATGTAAAATAATTACTTATTTAAAGCCCCGGTTCTGTACATAATTTACGGTGCAGGGTACGACTGTGCAGTGACTATAGTGGGTATACTTGATCACAGGGAAAAACGCTAGCCTGTTATTACTATAATAGTATAGTTGTACTACTGTGTCGTTGGATAGCACAAAAAAATAATTTTCACTTTATGTGATCACCATCTCTTGAAAGAAAATGTTATGCCATTTAAGAACCCGCCTCGTGTTTGTTTAAAATACAAACGCATTAAACAGATGATGTCACCGCGGAATGCAGAGCTAGTTTGTATGTAATATCCAAAACCTTCATTTTAGAAATTTCTCATAAGTCTCCAGTAAATAATAGAAAATACCGTTGTTGAGCATTAAGGAAAATATGGACACAGACATCCGTCTATCTCGTCGCTATCACTCTATACGCCTAAATCACCAAAAATCCGCTTTTAGAGAAATGTAGTAAGTATGTTAGCTACTTAACTGCAAGTGAATACTATTCCTGAGAATCCTCCACGTCATCTCAAAAGAAAATCAGGCTGAGATTTCTTATAGTAAAACTGCAAAGATTAAAGTGTCACTTATGTGTAACTCATTTTTTCAAGTTTTTATGTAAGAATTGTATATTGTATGGTTAACTTGTAAATGATTCCGCCAGTAGAAAAATCGTAATATTATATTTTACATTAGTTTATAATATTGTATAGGTACATATACCTTTATATCTATAGATATAATATTTATATGATTTACACTTCAATGGTCAACAAAAACATTATTATAGGTAGGTACACACGTCAGACACCACATTTAATAATTTGATTAAATTCTTTCTTTAAATTAACACTAATTGGCAATAATGAACGAATAATTATCGTATTAAAATAATGTGTTTTAGAACAAACAATCAAACAATAAATCACAAAAAGTTACTATACAATCCTTCTCCTAGCAAAATTCTTCAAATCGTACAATTTACAAACTTCATATTAAAGATTCAAGAAATTCAAAAATATATTTTTTATTTTTTGGGATCACAATGATTTCAATCGTATTGTTTTAGTTCAATATTTATAATGGTACATTTATTTTGATTAAGTTATATAAAATATTTTGTTTTGAAATGCTTTGCTTTAAAAATTTGAGTGGATTTAAGAAACTTTTTGTTATATTTTAAAACGTGTATTTTTTTATTTCCAATAAACACGTTTGAGTGAAGTAAAAGTGCTTCAAAATTGTATTGTTACCTGGAAAAAAAATCGAATAATGATTCTTTTGCACTTCGGTATTATTTGTACGTTAGAAAACTTTTGAACAATGACTAAATTTTGTTAACATTAAACATGAAATCCAAATAATTTAAAGCAATTTTTACGTACACGGATTAACAGTTTATTAATACAGGAATCACTATTTGTACACATTTATATTTTCTATACGGCTACCTTCACACTGCCCAACACAAAACTAAATCCTTTCATTTTTAAGCATGCTTAATGCATTAGAACATATTTAGTACAATGTACAATATCGTTACCTAGTAAATGTGGTAAGTTTCATCACATTTATTAGTTAATTTTGAAATTCGACATTAGGCACTTATAAATTATAATTTTCATACGTATAACAAAATATTACTTTGCTCAAAAATAGCATTAGTAGTTATTTAATATTTAAGCTGTATAGTATATATAATATGTCAGAAAATAAATGTATATTATATCACTTATAAATGTTAGGTCTAAGATTTCTTGCTGACTGTGGGGGTAAACGTCTTATAAAATATTCTGTACTATAGCGAATAGCGAGTGTTGAAAATGTCGTGTATTACTGGAAACAGGAATTCCACCTTTTAAATACTTGGCGTTATAAGACTGTACATTAAACGGGAAACCGGATTTATGGTGTAAATATTTCGTGCCCGGAAATAAAAATACGACCGTTATAAAGTTCACGAAATGAGTTCAACTGCTACGAGAGCTTTGTATGAATACACTCGGCCTTTATATTCTATAATTGGACGGTGCAGTTTAATTTTATTTCTGTCCTTTGGTGCGTTCAAAATGTCCAATACCAATACCGTAATTATTTATTATAAATTCAAATTACGTACATATTCAGAGCCGGAGCTTGCGGACTGTTGGTAACGAACGAGACCATGGGATCTGCTGTATCAAGTGTTGGAGACCTATTAGAATTTGGTGTCGGTGACTTGGTGGACATGTTTTCCATCACTCAAAAACAAATCAGGACCATAACAGTCGGGTAAATGGATTCTACGACCGATGCAATTTTCTCAAAATTAGACGGTATAAAAATATCTAATAGTAAATTATAATGATTCATAGAATTTCAGTTCAATAAAAGTATAAAATATTATAACTACCTAATTTTATAAGTGTAATAATACATAATTGTATTGAAAAATAATCAATAACTGAAAGTATTATTGACATCTGGTGAAAATGTTAACTAAATAATTTCATTGAGAAGTAGGTAGTATTAAAAGTAATATGAATAAGTGTAAAAAAAAATATTCATACAAAAATTAATTGCATATAATATTATATATTCATTATAAAGACAAATAGTTACAAATTTTGGTTAATAATGAGAATAATAGGGTTATTGAAGTCTTAAAAATACAACAGCCAAGCATAGAAAATAAAAAGCAAACCT